>RCUC01107078.1:0-51004 GCA_003697995.1 Taxidea taxus jeffersonii
AAAAAAAAAAAAAACTCTCCTAAACTAAGTTACAAAGGATATCAAATCCTCAATTATACTCTAGCTTTTTTTTTTTATATTTTATTTATTTATTTGACACAGAGAGGGAGCATAAGCAGGGGGAGCAGCAGAGGGAGAGGGAGAAGCAGGCCCCCCATGGAGCAGGGAGCCTGATGTGGGGCTCGATCCCAGGACCCTAGGATCATGACCTGAGCCAAAGGCAGACACTTAATCAACTGAGCCACCCAGGGTTATTTAAAACCCTAGACTAGGTTTTAAATAATATAACTAAATAAATTAATAAAAATTGTGGGAGGTGGCCAAAATTCCAGTCAAGAATGAATTCATAACTTTTAATTATTAAATCAAATATGAAAATAAATTGATAGCTGATAAATTGATAAATCTAGTCATTGATAAAATAAATTGAGAATAAAATTATAATGACAATGATGAAGTTTGAGCACTTGCCATAAGGTACTGAACCAAATGCCTTACATAATTATCTTGTTGAAACATCACTTTATTTTTGAAAGATGGGTATTATTAGCAGTAGTTATACATTATATATAGAGAAATTGAGATTTCAAGATATTAAGTTATTTTCCCAAGATAACACACAATTGGGATTTAATCCAAGTTTAACTGACTCCAAAGTCTTTGCCTAAAATCACTGCCTCTACAGGGTTAGAAAAGAACAAAGAATCTAAATGATAAATTTCGTTTTGAAAAACTAGACCAATATTTGACAAGACTAAAATAGAAAATAAAGATAAGAAAGAAGAGAAAAAAAATTTTAATTAAGAAGAGGATACGACAGATACCTTATGATTTTAAAATTATTCTTTATGTTAATACATTTGTAAATGAGCTACATTATTTCATAATAAAATATAAATTACTAATTGTGTTGAGAAGTAGTAGATGCCCTGAATAGAAAAAAACTGGAAAAAATAGAGTTATCAAAGTCACAAGGGTTAGAATGATTTACCAGTGAATTTTTTTAAAGATTTATTTATTTGAGGGGGTGGTGAAAGAGGGAGTAACTCTCAAGCAGACTCCTTACTAAGAGCGGAGCCCATCATGGGATCACTTCCATGACCCTGTGATCATGACCTGAGAGGAAATCAAAAGTCAGAAGCTTCACCAACTGAACCACCCAGGCACCCACCAGTGAATTGTTTTAGTTTCAAACAACAAGAATAATATTTAAAATTTTTTTTAGTTTCAAACAACAAGAATAAACCAAAATGAACAAATGTCAGAATTTTATCAAGACCCCCAGAAAGACTTGAATAAATGTTCCTGAGTAGGAAAACCCAATTTTATAAAGATGTAAAAAAAAAATTCTAAAATTAATTTTAGGGGCACCTGGGTGGCTCAGTCATTAAGCATCTGCTTTCAGCTCAGATTGTGATTCCAGGGACCTGGGATTGAGTCCCACATCGGGCTCCGGGCTTGGTGGGGAGCCTGCTTCTCCCTCTCCCACTCCCACCGGTTGTGTTCCCTCTCTCTCTGTCAAATAAATAAAATCTTTAATAAATAAATAAATAAAATTTAATGATTTAACTCAGTCTTCATGGGGATAATATTTTTAATTTGGCAAAATGTTTCTGAAGTTTAACAAACAAAAGGGACTGACCAGCACATTTTTGAAAAAGAAAAAAATACATAATTAAGAGATATCGGGGTAATTAAAACATCCTATACAGCTTCAGCAAGTAAACTATTTTTAAAAAGGGTTTCAAAAATTGTGGGTAGATCAATGGAATGGGATTAATAGCCTAGAAAGACAGTTGGCATATAAAGAAATGAATACATGGTAAAGGTGCCAACACAGTCCGTGGGGAAAGAATTACGCTAGTCAATGCAGCATCTGTTCTATCTGGGACAGAAAGGAGGACAGAAATTAGATCCTTCCCATACCCCACACACATGCACATATCACACGCATGCACACATCATATACACATATGCACACACACAGTTCAAAGATGTAAATGTAAAATTCAAGAAATTCAGTCATAAAAACCTTTGAAGGTAAATGAATATATAGTGTAAGGACTGGGAAATATTCCAGGCATAAATATAATGGAAAATGCTAAAAAAGGCTAAAAGTCAACAGGCTTCACTACATTAAAAAAAATTAAACTTTTCTATTGCAAAAAGAAATATAAATAAAATTTAAAAGCAAAGAACCTGGTAAAATAAGTATCTTTCCCAATATGTGGCAGACAATATGTTGACATAGTCTGTATATAAGGAGCTCATACAGTTGGATAAAATCCCATGTAGCTGATTTCTATCAATCAGGCACCCACATTCAACACCCTTCCCTTTAGAGGAAATTCCCTGGTGGACAGCCTGCCATCCTTGCTCACTGGCCTATGGCTATAGGACATGTGACCTAAACAGCCAATTATATTCATCCATCTGAGCTTTTGTCTCCTTGAGGGTGAGAGAGAAAGATAATAAAACCCATAAAGATTACTATTCACAGAGGCTGTAAAAAAATTCAGAGGCCAGAGGAACCATTGTTGAGCCATCATGGTACCAGTGGTCATGTGCCAACCATTGACCAGCAGTTACAGTGGTAGCCATGGTCTTTTTTATTGTTAATAATTTTTTGGATGCAGAAAATATATTTAATAAAATTCAGCACCCATTTTGGGTTTAAGTTTTTGTTTAAATTCCAGTTAGTTAACACACAGTGTAATGTAAGTTTTAGGTGTATAGTATAGTGATTCAACAATGCCATACTACACAAGTGCCCTCCTTAATCTTCATCACCTATTCAACCCATTCCCCTGTCCACCTTCCCTCTGGTAACCATTCAGTTTGTTCTCTGTAGTTAAGAGTCTGTTCTTGGTTTGCCTCTCTCTTTCTTTCCCCTTTGCTCATTTGCTTTGTTTCTTAAATTCCACATATGAGTGAAATCATGTGGTATTTGTCTTTCTCTGACTGACTTATTTCACTTAACATAATACTCTCTAGCTCAATTCATGTCATTGTAAATGGCAGGATTTCATTCTTTTTTATGGCTGAGAAATATTCCATTGTATATTTATACCACATCTTCTTTATGCATTCATCAGTTAATGGACACTTGGGATGTTTCCATAATTTGACTATTGTAAGATAATATCATTATAAACATCAGGGAGCATGTATCCCTTTGAATTAGTATTTCTGTATTCTTTTGGTAAATACCTAGTAATCCAATTGCTAGATCATAGGATAGATCTATTTCTAACTTTTTTTTTAAAGATTTTATTTATTTATTTGACAGAGAGAGAGATCACAAGTAGGCAGAGAAGCAGGCAGAGAGAGGGGGAAGCGGGCTCCCCACTGAGCAGAGAGCCCGATGTGGGACTCGATCCCAGGACCCTGAGAACATGACCCGAGCCGAAGGCAGCGGCTTAACCCACTGAGCCACCCAGGTGCCCCTATTTCTAACTTTTTGAGGAAACTCCATACTGTTCTCCATACTGTTTTCCACTGGATGCACCAGTCTGAATCCTCATTAACAATGCAAGGGGGTTCCTTCTTCTCCAACCTGTTATGTCTTCTGTTGTTGAGTTTAGCCATTCTGACAGGTGGTATGTCACTGTAGTTTTGAACTGCATTTCCTGAATGATTAATGATGTTGAGCATCTTTTCATCTGTCTGTTAGCCATCTATATGTATGTCTTCTCTGGAAAAATGTCTATTCATGTCTTCTGCCCATTTTTTACTTAGATTATTTGTTTTGGGGGTGTTGACTTTTATAAGTTCTTTATATTTGGATACTAGCATCCTTATCTTGCAAATATTTTGTCTCATTCTGTAGGCTGCCTTTTAGTTTTGTTGACTGTGTTGGGGTATCTTAACTGTTCCTGGAGCAAAATGTCTGCTGTGCCTTGTCTCTCTTGGCTCCTCTCCAAGCCTGGTTCTCAGTCTTCCCTTTAATTCTGTGAGCTACTCAATACCCTTAGTAACCAATTTATTTTCTACTTAAGTTAACTGAAGTCAGTTCTTGTCATCTGCAAGCAAGAATCCTGACTAGTACACCTCTCTAGATAAATGGTCGAAGGACATAAAATGGAAATTCACAAAAAAAAAAATACAAATTATTACTAAGTATTTTTAAAGTATCTAATCTCCCTATATCAGATAAATTATTCCTAGAAAGTCAAGGCAAGAATTTGGGCATAAAATTAGCAAGTTTACTAACAGCAATATTTTGAATTAGTAAAGACAGGGAGCCCAAATTTGTACAGTCTTTTTAGAAAATAATTTGAGTATATATACCAAAACCCCTCAATATGCCTACAACCTTTTAACATAGTAATTCTTATTCTAGGAATTTATTCTTATAATCATTCATGCAAAGATGTATGTATAAGAATGTTCATTTTAGCTTTGTTTTTTAAAGTTAAGAAGTATAAGCAAAAATGTGTTCAGCAGTAAGCAAATGGTAAGCAAATGGTTAAGTACCTACAGTAGATTCTTTCTTAATGAACTGCCATTAAACCAATGCATGATTAGTCAGTGATATTTATTCCCTCTGGAAACACACCAAACATTCTTCATTCAGACATGCTTTCTCCCCCCATTTAGGTGGGCACTTACCAAGATGCGATATATTTGTGATGAGGCCTATTTATGAACTCAGTATCTACTATCGTCATTATGAATGCTAAAAGAAAGACAGTAGTTGTTTCCAAGAAAATTAAGTTGAATGCTTTGCAAAACTTAGCTAAAAGCAAGTTGCTGAAAAAGAAAGAAAAAAAAAGGACAGGAAGGGAGGAAGGAGATTAGGAGGAAGGATGGAAAACAATATACTGTTACTAGGCAACAGTAAGCATTGGGGAAAATCAATCAAGTCTAGCACAGTGATTCTCAAGATTTTGGTCCCTTCTTAAAAATAAGTAAGGACTTTCAAGAGTTTCTGGTTATGTGGAAAATATCTACTGATATTTACCATGTTAGAAATTAAAATTAAGAAATTTATAAACTATTAATTTCGAATTCACTTTTTAAAATACCAATAATAAACCCATTATGTGTTAATGCAAATAACATGTTTTTATGACAAATATATTTTCCAAAACAAAAAAAATTAGAGTGGTGACACTGATATTGTTGTAACTCTGTAATGCTTAGATTAATGGAAGGCAGCTGAGTTCTCACATTGCTTCTGTGTTCAATCTACGGCAGCATCACAAGTCATGTAGCCCCTGGAAAACCCTACTGTATAATACTCATGAGCAAATGATTGTGGGAGAGGCAATAATATCTTAATATTATTATAAATATAATTTTAGTTTTATAGACATCCTTCTAGAGGTTTAGAACTCTCTAGAACCCCGTAGACCACACATTGAGAATTGCTGGCTTAACAGGGGTCTGTGCTCAGACCTCCAGTAATTGTCTCTAAGTTTGTGATCCACGTCAAAACAAAACAAACAGAAAACTGTAGAAATTAGAAGTGTGTTATTGATCTTATTTATGCAATAAAGAGAGCACAGATTCCCCCATTATAATTAAAAACCCTGGCCTACATTTTTTAAGTGAAGAATAAATGCAGAGATGTACGCTTTAAGTATTTTTTTAAATGTTCAAGAAATCTATGTGTTTTAAAAATAATTCCAAATAATTTATTTTACTATACCCTACTAGTTAGTTCATTTTGGGCTGTAATTACTTATGTACTCATTATTCCATGTGGGAGTCTGAAGCTTCATGGGTCCAGGATTGGTTAATTTGGTGGCTAGGCCATGTCAAGGCTCTGGTTGCCATATCTGAGATAACCTTGGTTTTCCCCCATGTTCCCAAGAAGGCAGCCACAGCTCCAGGAACCACTGGCAGGAAGGGAGGGCAACAGTTGGAGATGGAGGGTGAGGGGTGTTTCATCTCATGCATCTCTCCCTCAGCAGGAGGAAACTCTTTTCTAAAAGCCCTTAACAGACTTCTCCTTATGTCTCATTGTCAGGACTAGGTCACATGCTAACCCCCAAACTCTTTGTTGAAAGAACAGGATCATCATGACTGGCTCAGAACAATCATAGGTATCTCAGTGTTGGTGTCTCAGCATCTCAATCCCATCCGCCCAGGCTAAACAAATCGATTCCACACATCTGAACAAAATCAGGGTCATTTGAGCTAAGACCAGGAGAGGAACTGCTGTGCCATTGATGGTGACAGTGCCTCACCTGCTTTAAATCAAATTTTTCAATTAACCAGCCAACTACTGGGCTGAGCACACAGCGCTAAGAGGGTACGTCCATCCTACATATGTATGCATATATGTAAATGTGTATATACATACATATATATTTTTTTTTAACTAGAAGGGAAGATACAAAAATATAGCTGTTTTCTTTGGGTTTATGAGTTGGTTTTAATTTGCTTCCTTATAACTTTTTATATTTTCTGATTTCTCCAATGACACATCACCATAATAAGCTGGGGGAAAAGCATTATTTTTAAATGGTTTTGTGAAATAAAATAACATATCCATGTCTTTCATTTATATAGCAATTTTACATTATTTCATTTTATCTGTAAAATCGAAATAAGAACAATATTTCACAAGAAAAATAAGTGAATGCATGTACCATGTCAGTAGTGGTGCCTGGTAGATAATGAGAGCTCATTAAATTCATGCTACTCCTGCTATGCCGCATTTACTCAATGACATAAGTGAGACAGGAGGAATTATCTTCATTTTACAGACTGGGCAGCCGAGGCTAAGGGAAGCGCAGTGACTTGCCCAGGATCACACCACTTGCCAAGATCAGCGTTCCTTTCAAGAATACCAACACTATTCACCATCTGTGGCATACAGGACAGAGAAGAAAATTCTATTCCTAACATCTAAAAATGTTTGATGTGATAGGATTTTTTAAAAACGTCATACTACATTTCTTTGTTGTTGAGATATTATTTACATATCATAAACTTCACCCTCTGAAAGTGTCCAATTTAGGGATTTTTAGTATAGTCACAAGACTGCAATTACGATATTATCTAATTCCAGAACATTTTCATATTGCCCCCCCAAAAATAATATCCATTAGCAGTCGTCCCCCACTCCCTTCTCCCCCAGTCCTCTAGAAACCACTGATTTCTTTTGTGTTTCTATGGATTTGACTATCCTGAGCATATCCTGTAAATAGGACCACACAGTATGTGGCCTTGTGTATCTGGCTTCTTTCACTTTGCATAAAGTGTTGAAGGTTCATTTACGTTGTAGGTTCATTCATGTATCAATAATTTATTCTTTTTGTGGCTGAATAATATTCCACTGTGTGGATATGTATCATATTTTGTTTATCCATTCGTAAGTTTTATACTAGATTTCTGGACACGGTAATTTGACAGTTTAACCACTAAAACAACTAGACAGTGAATCAGCAAAATTCAGTAAACCAAAACACTGACTGAATAAAATGATCAGTAACCAAAAAGCCAAATCACTAAAATTCAGTTCAGTTAGTCCCTCCATGACTGTTCGACTTTTTATTTACATCACTGCTATGAAAACCCTAATTCCTTACTTTCCTTAAATAATAAAATATCATCAGAGAGACCCCTTTAAAAAATAGAAATGTATTTTTTCATCCTTCCTTGGAATCATTTCTTGTTTGTTTTCTTTTTATTTACTAGAAACCAAGAATATTCCAATTCTTTCCAGAATCCATTGTCCTTCAAGCGATCTGCAAGTCTTTTAGTCTAGATTCCCTCAACTATAAACTACAAAACACAAGCATCTCTGATACCTCGCTGAGGTGCCAATGGAAAGCCTCGTTTTCTCTTTCCTGGGGCTCTGGGACCTACACTTGTTTTCTTCACAGATAGATGTTTAAATAGATGACCTCCGGGGTCCTAATCCAGCTCCACGAGTCTAGGATTCTAGTCTTTGGTTCGCATGCACAGCCATTGCCAGCACACTGCCCCACCTCACTCTACCCAGACCTGCCACCACCCTGATTCCACTCAAGTCAGGCAATCTAGATGAGACTAAACTTCCTGTGGCCCTGGTGGCAGAGAGAACTAGAATAAGGGGACAGTGGCATCGTGTTACAATCGCCCCAGAGGTTTATATAGCCATTCTCAATGCAATTCCTCAGACAATTCCCCATGACGACTCCTTGAGTAGTTAGGCATTTTATCAAGGCAGAAACTGAGATTTGGGAACTGGTTCAAGTTCATGTGGGCAAGGATGGGCCCAGAAGCTCCTGTCTCCCAGTCTGCGTTCATCGCATCACGTCACTGAGCCACATCACCGCCAATGGCACAGGGACTGTGAAAAATGAACAGCTGAGGGGAGTAGTAATGACTGGTGGGAGCTTATGGTGGTCACAAGGGTAACAGTTCTGCCCGATGGGAGTAAAGGAAAGGCTGACAACAGGAGGAAAAGGACAGAGAAACAACTGAAAAGTGAGCCAAATGCACTCAAGGCCAGTCCCCCCGTGGTACCTGAAGACTACCCAGCACTACAAGCTCCTCACTTATTGAAAGCTTCTGAGAAATGAATGTTCGCAAACTGCCTGTGGAGAGTCACTTAAACCAGGCACTACCTGTCCAGCCCCAGACCTTCCCACTGAAACGCTACTCGGTGACATGATGATCTCCACTCTGAGAGTCTATAAGGGGATAAGTTGCTATTAAGAACCTGTGGCAGGGAAGGCACAGTGTCACAAGTAAGCCGTACAGAGAATAAGCAAATTGCCTTGCTTGGCATTTCAACCCATTTCAACACCCATCAACACTCAAAATTTTCACCAGACCCCAAGACCTACCTTTTGCCTCCACTTCTACTAATACCATTCTTTCATATACGTTGGCCAGATACATGCCAGGTGTTTTATAAATAGTATAAATGTTTTTTAGTTAGTTATAATAGTTATAAATATGTTTTATAATAGTATAAATGCATATACTATTCCACTGCATCATTAAATAGTTATAAATATGTTTTATAATAGTATAAATGCATGTACTATTCCATTGCATCACACCTATGAGACATGCATTATCATCCCATTTGACAGATGAGAAACCGAGCTAAGAAACATGGATAACTTGCCCAAGCTACTTAGGGATAGAGCTGTCATTTTTTAAACTCAGACTTCTGGGACGCCTGGGTGGCTCAGTGGGTTAAGCTGCTGCCTTTGGCTCGGGTCATGATCCCAGGGTCCTGGAATCCAGTCCCGCATTGGGCTCTCTGCTTGGCAGGGAGCCTGCTTCTCCCCTCCCCTCTCTGCCTGCCTCTCTGCCTACTTGTGTGATCTCTGTCAAATAAATAAATAAAATCTTTTAAAAAAATTAAAAAAAATAAACTCAGACTTCTGTTGTTCCAAATCGATTTTCTTTCTACTAAAATGCAGTATGTTTATTCATATTCTATATTAGATTTTCCACTGAAATCTTACCTGCAGTTGAAATATATAAAACATTTTGAAGAAGCTTTTATTAGTTTAAATGTGTGATATTCAAATTTCTAAGTATATTTAGGGGCACCTGGGTGGCTCAGTGGGTTAAAGTCTCTGCCTTCAGCTCAGGTCATGATCCCGGGGTCCAGGGATCGAGCCCCGTGTCGGGCTTTCTGCTCAGCAGGGAGCCTGCTTCTGCCTGCCTCTCTGCCTACTCGTGATCTCTCTCTCTCTCTCTCTCTCTCTCTCTCTGTGTCAAATAAATAAATAAAATCTTAAAAAAATTATAAATTTCTAAGTATATTTATTATAAAAACAATTAATGAAATAATGAAGCTGCCTTGATAAACACAGTTGCAACATGCATTTTAGCTTCTCCTCTTCATGGTATTTAGATTGCATAGAACTGAGAAAATCATGATTTAGTAGGTACAAATGTCTTTTAATAATGGATTTAATACTCTTTAAATAATGTTCTCAAGTCACACTGTCATTAAATAGATGCAACAGAGAAAACTTTATTCTGTCTTCAAAAGAACCTGTTAGCCTGGCAACACAAATTGGCATATTAATTTTCTTCAGTGTGTTAAAAATTGTCACACATCACATTTTAGTATGCCTGGTGTGTCTATCACAATGTTAGTAATAATTTAAAGTGTATTTAATATCTTAGAATGAATTTTCCCCCAAACTGATCTACAAATTCAATGCAATCCTAATTAGAATCCCAGCAGTCTTCTTTGAAGAAATTAACAAGCAGATGCTAAAATTTGTAGGAAATGCAAAGGACCTACACTTGCCAAAACAATACAGAAAAGTGCAATAAAGTTGGAGGATTTACCGGATTCTAAGACTTACAAGAAAGCTACCATATTCAAGACAGTGTGGTATTGAGGTAAGGATAGACTTATAGATTAGTGGAACAGAACACAGTCCAGAAATAGAACCAAACTTTTATGGTCAATTGATTTTTGACAAAGATGCCAAAATAATTAAATGAGAAAATCACTGAAATGATGCTGGAACAACTGGATATCCACAAGGGAAAAAAATGTTAACCTCTATCCTTACCTTACAACACATACAAAAATTAACTCAAAATAGATCAGAGATTTAAAAATAAGAACAGGGACGCCTGGGTGGCTCAGTTGGTTAAGCGGCTGCCTTCGGCTCAGGTCATGATCCCAGCATCCTGGGATCGAGTCCCACATCGGGCTCCTTGCTTGGCAGGGAGCCTGCTTCTCCCTCTGCCTCTGCCTGCCTCTCTGTCTGCCTGTGCTCACTCTCTCTCTCTCTCTCTAACAAATAAATAAATAAAATCTTTAAAAAATAAATAAAAATAAGAACAAATACTACTTAATTTCTGGAAATAAATGTATAAGAGAAAATGTTTGTGACATCCAGTTAGAAAAAGCACAAAAGTACAAATCATAAAAGGAAATATTTATTAAATTGATTTTTAAAAGCTCCTGTTCTTAAAGTTAAAAAGACAAAAAAGCATTTCACAATATATATAAGTCAACTCATCACACTGTACCCCTTAAACTTATACAATGCTGTATGTCAATTACACCTCAACAAAACTGGAGAAAAAGATAAGCAAAAGATTGTGATAATATATATGCAAAACATATACCTGACAGAAGGCTTATACCCAGAATTTGTAAAGAATTCTTATCACTCAATAAGAAGGAAACAACCCAATGAAAATGGGGAAAAGATGGGGCACGTGGGTTGCTCAGTCGTTAAGTGACTGCCTTCAGCTCAGGTCATGATCCCAGTGTCCTGGGATCGAGCCCCAGATCGGGCTCCCTGCTCGGTGGGAAGCCTGCTTTCCCTCGCTTAGTCCCCCTGCTTGTGTTCCCTCTCTTGCTATGTCTCTTTCTGTAAAATAAATTTAAAAAATCTTTTAGAAAAAGAAAAAAGAAAATGGGGGAAAGATTTGAACACTATGAACAAAGGTACACAACTGCCAATAAGCACCTGAAAAGATGCTCAACATTACAAATTATGAGGAAAATATCACTTAAAATCACTTAATACCAACTATTTACTGCACATTTGACAGTACCAAGTATTGGTGAGAAGGTGGGGCAACCCAAACTCTCATATGTTGCCTGTGTAAAAGTATAAAATGGTACAGTTTCTTTTTTTTTAAGTTTTTTTTTTTTCCCTAAGATTTTATTTATTTATTTTTTGACAGAGAGCAGGGGAGAAGGCAGGAGAAAGCACAAGTAGGGTGAGCAGCACGGGGAGAAGCAGGCTCTCTACTGAGCAGGGAGCCTGATGTGGGACTTGATCCCAGGACCCTAAGATCATGACCTGAGCCAATGCTTAACCAAATGAGCCACCCAGGTGCCCCAAATGGTACAGCTGCGTGTAAGATTAAACACATACATGCCAAATGACCCAGAAAGCTCATTCCTAGACACTTACCCAAAGGAAATAAAAACAGTTTTCCACACAAAAACCTTTTTACATGAAGGTATATTGCAGCATTATTCACAATAGTCAAAACTGGAAAAAAAAACCCAAGTGTTAGTGAATGAGCAAACAAACAGTGGTATATCCATACCATGGGACACTACTGAGCACTAACAGAAATAAAGTGTTAATGTAACTCAACAACACAGATGAATCACAAAAATATGTTACAAGAAAAAAAGTCAAACACAAAGAACTACATACTATGATTCCATTTATATGAAATTCTACAAAAGGCAAAACTATAGTGATAGTAAATTAGCAATTGCCCTCTGACCAGGAGTTGGGAGAGTGGGGTGACAGCAAGGAGGCACAAGGGAACTTTTTAGGCTAATGAAAATGTTCCATCTTGTTTATGAAAATGGTTCAACAACTGTATACAATTACCAAAATTTAATAAACCATACACTTGGAATTTTATCTTATGTAAAGTATACCTCAATAAAACTGAGGTTAAATGAGTTTGTTTAATTACTAGGGTTTCACAATCTTTTAAAAAGAAAGAAACAACTATCCTGGTGTAAGAACAGAAGTGTATTCCCTTCTGCAGCATAATACCAGGGAAACACACACAGAAGTTAAACAAAATATCTAAAAGACGGACTTCTTGGTGCTATCTATCTGCTTTAAATTTTTTTGTTCTTCCAATCTCCATCTCAAGAATAATGAGAAATACAACAATTATACCTTTAAATACTTTGGCTGACTTTAATACACATTAAACTAAGTAGTAAATGGGTTCCTAGAGAAAAATCTTGGCTACAGGAGACTCTTTCATTGGACCATAGCAGCTTAAGGCATTTAAAGACAAGTGAGAAACAGATTGTTTTGGTTTGTTAGTTTTGGGGATTGGGGGCTCGGATTTTGGTTTTTTTTTTTCTTTTTTGCAGTGCTTAGCGGTTTCATCATGCTTTCCTATTGTCACAAAGGATACTTATGACTCATCAGTCAACACCCAGTGTCAGATAATTAGCCATTAACATATTTCACCTGCACTAGGATGAAAATGATACCACAACTTGCAAGAGATCGCCTTGAAGATGAAACCGAAAGAAACTGTGTCCACATGTTATTTCAAACCTGTACTCACTACCCCTCCTGACTGCCTGTCATCCAAGAGAGGCCAAACAGATGTGTAAAAATAGCTGTTTAACAGGGGGGAAAATACTGTAAAATTGTTTATGGCAGGACAGCAGGCTCTTATAGGCAAAGTAAATTACAAATAGATTTCTCAATTACTTTTTAAAGCCTGGTATTTGATTCTTATATAACAGTCAAAAATCAATTTTGCATGGAATTTATGTGAATGTCTCATTATTAATAAAACAGCGGTTGGCGGCTGCTACTTCCTCCCCACAAAAGCAGCACACAGTGGGGAAGCGTTCACGTGCCAGGCTGTGCAATCCTTTATCCTTTTATTCTCCACTTCGGATCATAAAAAGGAAAGGGAAGAAATGAATTCCAAGCAAATTTTAGGCATGGGCTTCTGGCAGCGTCTACTTCAAGGGAGCCGGGAGGAGCACCCTGGGAGTATTCAGTGGCAGGTGTCGAAGCAGTCCTGGCCCCACCGCCACCTCCCGCTCATATTGTACCCTGAAGGTCCCTTTATTTTAATATATAGAATCTAACCAAGCAAATAATTCCAGTTGTTGAAAAAGACATTGAACTTCATCTCTCACTCTACCCCTAGCATATCTCATCTCAGTATTAAGAGTTCACTGTTGACCACATGAACTTACTTAAAATGACTGGTCAGTGAGGCTTTTTCTCACATCACTTAATGATAATTAGTAGTTTTTGAAAGAAAAGGGCTTGTTCCTGACTCAAACATTCCAAGCACCTAACAAACATATTTACCTCCAATTCACAAATAGGAAAATCGAATTCCATCAATGTCCAAAGACTGTAATACTCTGCTCCCTATTTCGTACTTGACTCCTCAAACCATGAAGACTCCCTTCCCAAACGAAAAGTGCAGTGTAATAAGAAAACCTAGCTTCTCTGGGTAGCCTTTCCTAACCAAGTGGGTGACTTTTAGTAAGTTATATCATTGCTGTAGGACTTATCTCTTCACCAGGAGAATAAGAGAATTTTCAAAAATTATCTGAGGTTTCTTTCAGATCCTAAACAACTCGAAGACTCGGGGCAATGAGAAAGAAGTCATTGCATTACCATTACATGTGAAAAACAAAAAGAAAGTTGTATGTTTGGCCACCAACTTGGGGAAACGTTCCTCTTCAGAAGTTAAATACAGTTAAATCACAGCTACCTGCTATTTCTTCTACAGGGTCACACTTCAAAGATACCAACAGGGAGAAAAGGTAGGGCTCTCCCTGCCTCTGAGCACTTGCAGCGTGTTTCCACATACTCATTTCTCCTTGATCTGGACCTCTGCTCAATGCACCATCACACCTGGCAGCTGTGGGAAAGCTGCACTTGCTCCCTTCACTTCTGTGTCAACAGCTAATCAGCAGTAGTCACACAATTACTAAACCAACCCAGACTGCTGAGCTGGGATCCAGTTTAGAAATTGTACTTGAAACAGAGGTGTGCATGAGATGACCTCTTGCAGATACAGAATGCCAGAAACTGACTTAAGAATAAAAGTCCAGGGAGGCACCTGGGTGGCTCAGTGGGTTAAAGCCTCTGCCTTCAGCTCAGGTCATGATCCCGGGGTCCTGGGATCGAGCCCCATATCCGGCTCTCTGCTCTGCGGGGAACCTGCTTCCCTTCCTCTCTCTCTCTGCCTGCCTCTCTGCCTACTTGTGATCTCTGTCTGTCAAATAAATAAATAAAAATCTTTAAAAAAATAAAAAAGAATAAAAGTCCAGGGCACCTGGGGGGCTCAGTTGGTTAAGTGTCTGTCTTTGGCTCAGGTCATGATGTCAGGGTCCCGGAATCAAGGAGCATCAGGGCTCTGGGCTCAGCAGGGAACCTGCTTCTCCCTCTCCCTCCATCCCTCCCGTTTGTGCCCTCTCTCACTCACTCTCTCTTTCAAATAAATAAAATCTTTTTTTAAAAAATTATTTTTCCTTTTATTCTTCCTCTTATTTTTACATAATGGCTCTAAACATGTCTTCACTGAGAAGCATATAGCTGATGCAACTGAGATCAGCTAAACCGGGATTCTTTGGGGGGTGAAAAGGAAATTTTTCTAAGTCAAATTCACATTTGGGATTTATTGTGTGAGCGCTGCTAATAAATTCAAAGGGAAGCTAATTTATTGGTGACTGTGGTCGATTACGTGAATGGCCTCAATCCTTCACCCCTACTTGTATCCATGCCCTTTGTCCCATGACTTTGCCGTTCCTCACGAAAGGCAAATCTGTTTCCTTATGCCTTGAATCTGGTCTCAGATGCATGACTTTCCTTGGCCAGTAGAAAGGGCTAGAACTGACAGACATGCCAGTACCATACCTCAGCCCCAGCCTTCCTGTTGGTCATTTCCTACTTCTGCCATTGCCATGACAAGAACGCGCCTGGGTTATCTGTGGATCTCAGGAGAAGGATGAGAGACACGTGGAGCAGAGCCAGCTCACTCCAAACAAGCCCAAACTAGACTGACCATACCAGATACCAGAGGGAGCCCAGCCAAGATAAAGTAAACCCTGCAGATGCAGGAGAAAAGGCGTCTGCTGTTGAATGCCCTGGGATGTCATGCTTGTTTGTTACACAACAATTTCATGGTAATAACTAATACACTGACCTTTCTAGATAGTAACCGATACCAATGATGATGTTAACACTGCCACCCTTTCTCAAAATATCTGTGACTATCTGGTCTTGCATTACCTTTCTTAGCATGAGTGATAGACTGATTCTACGTCATTATAATTTTTGTTTTTGGTAAATAATCTTCCTCATATTCTCTGAGGATCTTAGGCAAGGAGTTCTTTCTCAAAGGTTTGTGTGCCCAGGACCACCTGGAGGGCTTCTTAAAACACAGATTGGTGGGTTTTTCTGATGCATTTGGTCTGCAGTCAGCCTGGGCCTGAGAATGTGCATTTCTTACAAGTTCCTAGGTGGTGTTGCTGTCCCTACTTCTGGGACCACACCTGAGAGCCCCTTCCTTAGGCCATCAAGAGTTAAGTACGAGGTGGCTGGTTTGCATACCCATCTGTGTTTTCCCAAGGCACATTTTCCATCACCTTCTCCCTCTAACCAATAAATGAGTGGGGCCAGAGCCAAGATTCCACAGCCTTCCAGATGAGCCCCCCCTGGAAGAGGCAGTCTGCAGCAAACATCGAGCAAGGTCTCCCAAGCCACACAGCAGGGACCAAGCCCAGTCTCTGCCCCAACCTTACAGCTATTCTGGGGGCTTGGGAAGCTCCCTGGCTTGCACCCAAGATGCAATTGCAGAGGATAAAAGAGAGTTCACACTTCTCAGCATCCACCTCAAAGCACTGTTCTTAAATTCCTCATCTCAGAATGTGGGAGTTTTACTGTCAGCAAAAACCTTAGCCCCTTCTATTTAAAGGTGTGCAATCAATTTCCCTCTCAAACCTCCACGGCAGGTATTCCCATTCGTTCCCACTTGCCGTGTATGCAGTGGTCCCCCACTGCGAAAACAGCAGCTTTTGCTCATGGTGCAGCTCAGCTCTGCCTGATTTCTGTTTTACAATGGTCTGAAGTCAAATTTGAACTCAGACACTTGCACGTGGCTCCTCAGCATCAGCGAAAGTTGGCAGGAATCTGGATCCTCTGAGTGATGCTGATTTGCAATGCTGCTTCAGAAAATGAAACCAAATTAAAAAGTTGCCCCTTGAAACTTCAAGTCTTTAAAATGCAATAGGGAAATAGTAAGCAATTACAAAGAACTGGCCAGCCTGCTTTACCTTTCATGTACTTTTTTTTTTTTCTAATAAAGTATGGTTTTCATCTGCTAACTGCTACATTATTCTAACTCAATGGCTGCGCTTTGAAGAAGGGTAGGGTTGCCCTTAAGGTGTGTGAACACTTGCCCAGGGCCTGGGGAATGTCTGGCACTTTTCTGCTCAAAGCCTGGAGTAGTGGAAATATTTCCAATCTGTGTACTAGAAGGAGTTTGACCCTATCTTGATATTCTTTTTCATCTTGCAAAGAATTTTCATAGGAATCTTGATGCTCAGAAATTCACAATCAATCACTATTTTGCCTATAAGTAAAGCTGCACACGATTTGACATATTAAAACTCAAGTGCTATTTTCATTCAACAGATATTTGTCAAGCAACTACTACATGCAGGGACTGTGTCTGGCAATAGGGATACAGAGATGAAAATATCCTCTCTTTGCTTTCAAGACGGTTGTCATGCTGTTGATGAAATGGACCCCAAAATGAATAAGGATGCCTTCATTCATTCAGCCACAAGTTCAGTCTTGTGATGGTTACAAGAATGTGTGATAAATGTATGGTTTGGGGCAGTCAGGACCCAAGAGCAGGGAGCAGGAAATCCAGTTTTGCTCTATGAAGTCAGAGAAAGCTTTGGCACAAGTGGCACGGAAGCTGAGATCTGAAAGAGCACAAGATACAGAGAAAGGAGGAAGGGAAAGGAAGAGAAGAGTTGAGGTCTGTAAATGTGGGGCTACCTGGTCAGCTCTAAGAAATGGAAAGAATCAGTACAATGGGAAAGCATTAAGTAGGAGTTCACAGGGGACGAAAGAGACCCCGAGGCCCCTTCTCCAAGCCAAACTTCTCAGTCCTTGGGCAGATGATTCCCAGGCTCCCATCCTGTGCCCAGGCCTGCTCAACATGCTCAGGATCCATCAGTGACCAAAACAGGAAAAGAACTCTGCCCTCAAGGAGCTCATAGCCCAGCAGCAGGAAAACAGACGATGGAAAAGAAATACAAATAAATTTTGCCATACAGGAAAAGTATCGGAGCAATGGGAGAAAAAAAGGAGTCACGCTAGTGCAGGAGGAACCCCTAAGGATAAAGAGAAGAAAGAAAGGGTTTCGGCACAGGATAAGCCCAGCAGTTGCTGAAGAAGCTCCCTTATCTCCCCTGGGAAGGCTATCCCTACCTTAGCGCCACATCGCCCCAAACCGTAGACCCTGAACAAGTGGGTTCCACAAAGGGGAGGCTAGTTAGAGTCAGTCTGTGAAGATGGAAGGCCATCTGTTTGGGCCATCGTAGGTGATATTAGCTCTTGTTGATCTTGTGTTGACTTTCTTTTATCTTGGCAATAGCTCTCCTCATGGCCAGTGGAACCCTTTCTCCGTTAAACCAGACTATTAACCTAATGGTGAATTACTTTATGATCTTACCTTCTTTGAGTTGTTTGCCATTACCTTTCAAATAGAAAGACCTTTGTTTCTTTTTTGTTAGCTTTTGTTTCTAGCACTCACCGACACTTTATTTCTTTCCTGACCTATCCTGCAATCTTAGGTAACTGCCACCTGGTGGACAGGGGTTTCTGGACTTACTGTTCAAGAGCAAACAAAACAAATGAGCATCTCAGCTTCTCTTGAACACAAATAAATGGGAAATCTAAAGGGCATGCTTCTCCTCCTGGTTTTGATTTTTCCAAAAACACAGAACTCTTTATTTAAAAAGCAACTAAGTGAGGCATGAGACCTATGTGGATACCTGGAGCATGAGGTTTCTACTCACCCTAGTCTTGGTATGAGCAGGAATAATGGAATAGGCCTTTCACTTTCAGATCTAAATCTTGCGGGTGTATACCCACGACAATGCTTTAGACACAGGGCAACCCAACAGTCCTTTCAGGCAGAGTTACCCGCTCTGCTGACCCTGTTTGTCCTAAGGGAATGGGGGTACCACCTTCCCTCTGGATCCTCTTCTCCTAAGCTATTCCCAGCCTCTCCCTCCTTAACAGAAGCAGAAAAGCCCCCCTGACGCATCTAGATGTTATGAAATCTCCTCATTGTATTTTTCCAAGCAGCAATTTCCCTGCCTTCTGGCTTCTAATTCTGAATTTTTCTCTACTTGAGAAATGTTCCAGCTTCCCATTCCCTTTTCTGATCAATAGCTGGCCTCTACCTACAATCGATTCTTCAACCACCTTCAAATCACAGTATCGGAAAGAAGCTGCTTTCTGTTCCAGGCGTTAGTGTTACAAAAATAGTCACAACAACACAAACGAAACATGTAAAAAAAAAAAAGAGAGAGAGAGAAGAGAAAAGAAAAGAAATATGTAACTTGCTTTTCATTTATGTAAGGAATTGGGCTGAATATTTTTCTGTAGGTGCATGAGCCTCAATTTTTAATTATCCCATATTTTTGTATGAAAATACTGGAACGTATTTACACCAGTCTTGGGATTCTAGGAAATGAGTCTAATTTCTCCAAAAGCAAGAGACTTCCTCCACTCCCTACCCCCAGATAAATTGTCTTAGTCTGAGTTTAAAACTAAAAGCATATTGATTTCTAGAGAAGTGTAACCTTCTATGTTTAAACCAGGAATGAGGACAGTGTTTACACAGAAGGTCTCAAGTACAAACGTTCTCTGGACATTCTGGATACTTGCACCCCAAAACGCTGCCCTTGACCATTTCCACTGTCTAGCTGCTTGTCAGAAATGCACACTGCCCTGCAGACCCTACTGAGTAAGAATCTGCATTTTAACAGAAGTCCCAGGCATTTTAAAGTTTGAGAAGAAATGTAAATGGGATGATGTTTGGATTCCGGGATTGTTCTTCCCAGGCAAAAGAACAGGATTCATATGGAAGAGAGAGATGGAAACGTCTGCACCTCTGGCTATTACCTCAAACGTTTCCCTTCTTTAACACAGCCTCCGTGGCAGTCTTCCGCTGAATGCAGGCTTCTGCCGACCAGCTCCCCCAGGCTTCTGGGAGATACTACAGCTCTCCCGCTGGAGAACCCGCCTCGGCTTCCTCTCCCAGTTCTTGGCTACCCACACACCCCGTTCCTAAGTTTTACATTCTCAATCCTCTCTGCCTCCTTCTGAATCCCCCATTCCTCTAGTGTTGAGGATGCCTGGACATAGGATGAGGTAGAAAAAAAGGCAAGAAGACTCTTCATCTTCTCAACATCTCCCTTGACCCCAGAGATCAGTGCTGCCCAAAAGAACTTTCTGTGATGACGGGTACGATTTTGTTCATATGGATATTGTTCATTCTGCTAGGCACCAGCCACGTAGGACTATCAAGCAATCGAAATGTAACTAATATGACAGAAACTGATTTTCCTTTTTCCCTAGCTATTTAAAACTCAAATCTCAACAAATTAAAAGTAAACAAGTCTTAAATTCATTTCCCCAGTCACAATGCCTACATGCCTACATTTATAAATAAGCCACCATGTGGCTAGTGGCTACATTATTGGACAATGTAAGTCTAGGGCATTCTCTTGGGGTTTCTTGGCTCCTTTTTGGTTGTCACTTGGATGGCCATCACATCCTCACATGGCATCCACCACAACGGCTCTAGCAACTTACGGGTGTGTGTGTGCGTGCGCGTGTTGTGTGCAGCAGGACAGAAATCCTCTTATCAGAATATCACTGCTCTTTTTATAATTACCACTTATTCCCTTCCCAAGTATAGAAACCTCCCTAGACAATAAAGCTCAAAGGAGTTTTCTTTCTCCTAACAATCACAAAGTGCTCTAAAAAGGCCCCAAGAAAATGATCACCGTGTAACAACCTCAATATAACTGTGAACTGCTTTGAGAACTTCCTTCTCTCCAAGACTCCAGAGATACAGAAAGGGACCAGTACCCTTAGGAAGCTTTATCTTCAAACATCTGACTGTGTTAGAAGGCAAAATCAAATGTTCTGATTGGCTAACAAGGAGTCTGAGCAGGGACTAATGGACCGTAATTCTCTCTTCAGAATTTATGAGGATTTATCATCATTTAATTAACAATATAAATATTAAAAAAACATTTTACAATAAAATTTTATAATTGTAATAAGACACCCTAGCACATGAATTATGGGGTACTAATTCCCACCCAGTTTTGTTGAAACTGGACATGAATGAATACATTAAAATTCATACTATGTCATGTCTTAGTGTATAAAAAATAAAGTGACAAAAAGTGTTTCAAAATTCAAATTTTTATCCCCCAAGAAAATAAGTGAAGAAATTCAATGAAAATATAATTTATTGGGTTTGAGTTTTTATTCATTTTTCCACTGGTAATTACATTACCCACACAAGAGACAGTTACTGAAGAGGTTCAAAAAAATTAAATTGGGTTGTTTTTTTTTTAACTCTAGATTTGTAAGCTCTCACTCCTCTGCAGAGAGGCCATGTTTTTTCCTCCTAAATCATTCCATAATTTAGGAATGCAATAATAATAAAATATTAGCAGTCAGCAGGACACAAGAATCAGAATTTTCTGAACAGCAGCCCAAATCATATCCACTCTCATAATCATTTACTTATAATAAATAACATTTGTGGATGTTTACAATGTACTCTGTACTGTGCAATGTGCTTTGCATATGTTTACCTCAGTGAATATTTACAATAACCAATGAGGTTATCTTTTGCACGTTAGTCCATTTTACAAATGAAAAAGTTGAGGCTTGGGGATGGGGTGGTGTTCAGTGAGCTGCCAGAAAAAGCTAATAACTTGTAAAGACAGGATTTGAACCCAGGCAGTCTAATATTAAAACCTAGCTCCCCAGCCACACCCTTCCTATAGGATGGCCAGTAAATAAACCCCATGGACCCAGAAGGAAGATGAAAGCAGACAGGTAAGAACCAAGCCATCATCATCCAAATTCAGGCAGCAGCTTGGCGAACATTCAGAGATTTGGTGGAGGGTGAAGAACTCCGGGGAGAAGATGCGCCCCAATGGTGAGACACACTAGCACAAGCACAATGCTCAGCATCAGAAAGGAGGAAGGGGAGGCCACCTGAGTTCTCAAGGACGCCAGCAGGCAGCACGGGGCCAGGGCACACTGTGTAGCACAGGAGCAGGCAGAGTGGACAAGCTCTCGGCAATGAGGGAAGGCCCTACAGCACGGGTTTTGGGTCTGGGCATCATCCACAACCAGAGGCGTTCCCAGAGAGGGTCCAACCAGGAGGGGGAAACAGAGGTGGTCTCTGGGTGGGCAGGTCTGCAGGACAGTCAGACACCTTGGGAGCCTCAAAAGTGGAGGGCAGAGAAGTATATTTTGTGACTACCCTGAAGACCCAATTTTCCTTTCCAGGCTGATGTGTGACTCCTCAGTTTCTGACCCAGGAGGAGAAGCACACCACGCCACCTATCAGTGGTCTCAAGTTTGACCAGGATGGTGGTGCTGGCCCAAAGACAGAATGCCTGGCACAAGGGCTCCAATGCCTGTCACATGACGAAATTCAAATGTGAGCTATGGGGATTTGGCAGGAGAACCCCAACACAAGGCGTTTCTTAAGACCCAGATCCTCGTCCAGTTACAGTCGCATGACTATCTATTAGCTGTTAGGACTGGTTTCTGGAGAAGCCAAAATCTGAACCATTCTGTGGACTTTCTAACCCTTCCATAACCTTGTTGCTTAACGCAGAGACTGTCCAAGGAAAATCTAAGCCTCATGGTGCACCTAACTCTTACTTATGCCTTAGTTTAGTTTAGTGCTTTTGCTTTGTTATCTTCGTGGCCTGTACCTGACTGTGCAGCTAGGTCCAAAATAATAAACAACCAGGTAAACAAACAGGGTCCAAGCAGAGAGGATCGCCCCCCATGCTGCTGCATGCCATCCTACCCACATGAGGGAAATGCTAGCATCCACAGTGACAATCAAAAAAAATTCAGAGCCAAGCAAAAGTCTGGCATAGAACTGAGCATTCCAAATACCAGCACAAATGCAGCTCCCTCACCCCCATTTCCCTATCACCTGACTTAACCTCTGCACATCCTTGAGTATTATAATCCAACCTCACCTCATTCATGATTAAATCATGTTCAAATTCTCTTTCCTATAACTGTAACCAAGTAAGAATGAGGTCTGTCATTAGAGCTTGCTGGCCAGTATTTTACACTAGCTGGGGGAAGTGCATATTCAGTTATCTCTTCCTACTATGACCCACAAGTAATCATCAATCCTTACACATAGTGGGGCAAGTGTCATAAAACAGAGTGACAGGCAGAACTTCAGACCTTCAGATATTTGGGCCATATAAAGCAGAGAGACATTAAAAATATATAAAGAAAAATATTGAAAATTAATTAGCGATATAAAAGTGGTGATAGGTTTGGGTGGGCCTTAAGAAAATCTAGCAGGGGCGCCTAGGTGGCTCAGTGGGTTAAAGCCTCTGCCTTCAGCTCAGGTTATGATCCCAGGGTCCTGGGATCGGCCCCACATCAGGCTCTCTATTCAGCAGGGAGCCTGCTTCCCTTCCTCTCTCTGCCTGCCTCTCTGCCTACTTATGATCTCTGTCTGTCAAATAAATAAATAAATAAATAATATTTTTTTAAAAAAAGAAAACCTAGAAGACCAGGATAACATTTTCTGAACTAACAGGTTTCAGAAAACTTTTGCCCTTCAACCTTTTCTTCTTGCAACTAGTTGGTTGCTATTCCAACTGGTAGCTATTGCCTCAGGGAATCAGAGAATAAAAGATGCAGAAGTTTTAAAGTCGTAGCCCAGATTTAAAAGAGAAAATACTTGAAGAGTATATCGTCAATAGAAGGCCAATTTTTCCAAACCCTGAAGAAAAGAGCTGGGGAAGGCAAGAGAAGGGGAGCAAGCAAGACAATCAGACTCTAGTGTGTGTCCCCAAAAAGGGGACCAAATCCTTGCCCCATCACTCCTAGGCTGATGCCAGGGCTAGGAAAGACAAAGGCTGAGAAGACCAGGACTTCATACCAGATGGGCCCAGGAAAGCAGGAAGGCCTGGAGCTCTCCACACCCCAGGGTGAGATTAGAGCCACTGAGCAGAAGGACCTGCTTGGGGTGTCCAGGAGAAAAGGCTGGAAGCAGCCTCACCAAGTAATGAAATGCACACAGGAGATAGCCAGCCTACTGGGGCTGCCTACCTGGACAGGAAGGACATAACAGTAGACGTATTCAGAGACCACAGAGGACCAAGGACAGCCCAGGAACTGCCTGCATGGAGACAGGACTCTCTCGCAGCAGACGCCCTGGCCTCCCACTGCCTTGACTCTATGTAAGGACCAGGAATTCAGACACAGTTGTCCCCCCCTTATCTGCAGTTTCATTTTCTACAGTTTCAGTTATCCACAGGCAACCACAGTCCAGACACATATGATTCTCCTTCTGACGTATGGTCAGGTCAGTAGCGGCCTAACACTACATCACAATGCCTACGTCACACACCTTACTTCACCTCATTGCATAGGCATTCTATTATCTTACATCATCACAAGTACAAGGTATTTTGAGAGAGACTGCATTCCCCTAACTTTTATTACAGTATTATTATTATAATTGTTCTTACTATTATTAGTTATTATTGTTAATCTCTTACTGTGCCTAACTTGTCATAGGTATATATGTATATGAAAAAGTGTAGAATCTATAGTGGTTTCAGGGGTCCATTGGGGTCTTGGAATGTATCCCTCATGGGTAAAGGGGAGCTACTGTATAAGAGGCAAAGAAAAGAGAAACCTTAAACTGAGAATCATCCTGATTTGACAGCAGGCACCCCAAAGTGATGAATAACACATTTTCTCCACCCAATGGAATGAAGTCTTGAGACTTGCAAATTAGGTATATTTTATAGAACTAAAGTTTCATTTCTTGCATATCCTAGTTTGTGAAAATAGTATGTGAAAACAGCCAACTTCCAAAGTATCAGTTGCTGGCTCTTTCTATTATCTAAAAAAGAAGAGGAGGGGCACCTGGGTGGCTTAGTGGGTTGAGGCCTCTGCCTTCGGCTCAGGTCATGATCTCAGGGTCTTGGGATCGAGCCATGCAACGGGCTGTCTGCTCAGCGGGGAGCCTGCTTCCTCCTCCCTCTCTCTCTCTCTCTCTCTGCCTACTTGTGATCTCTGTCAAATAAATAAATAAAATCTTAAAAAAATAAATAAAAATAAAAAATAAAAAAGACAAGGACAGAACAAAACCTTAAAAAAGAACAAAGCATTCTTTGCTGAATGATGGCACTCATGATGGAGGGAGGACGAATGCTCCTCTGAGAACCCTCACCCCGGGGGCACTGGAAGTCTTCTCTGGTTCAAGAGAGTATTGATGTACACAGCAACTCCAGCTCAGTTCTCTTGTGTATTTGAAATACATCAATGCAGAGGGGAAAAAAAGTAGCATTTCTGAGTACTTAATAAGACGTAAGTGAAAATAAAATAAAGGAAGATACACAGTCAAATGGAAATTTCTCTTCCAAATAATGAAGGGAGACTTGTTGGAGACAATCCTGAGGTTAGGATTTGATAGATCATTGATAACGCCCAAATACCACTTTCACCAATAAATTTTTAAAATTCCCCTTGGGAGAAAACGTTTTTATAAGAATTGTTGACAGGCTGTAAAACATACAGTGATTTCAATCTCTACACCCAAGCAAGCAGTGAGATGTCAAGAGAGTAAAATGATGAACCATCTACAAACATGAAAACAACTCTGTTGGACATGATGGATCTAAACTGAAACCCGGGGTTCCCCTAACATTTTGGTATACTTTGATATCTACTGTGGTTCTGATTATCAAGGTGTTTGCAAGTATGCATACATTTTTTGTTTTGTAAGCATCAAGTGACTCGGGCCCTGCGAGCAGGAGGACCCCCTGCTTGATCAGAAGCCCAGACGATCCAGCTGCCTGGGTGGCTTAGTCAGTGACACGTCTGACTCTTGATTTCGGCTCAGGTCATGATCCCAGGATCATGAGATCGATCCTCAAGTCAGACTCCACGCTCAGAGGGGAATCTGCTTGAGATTCTCTCCCTCTGCTCCTGCCCCTGCACTCGCTCCCTTTCTCTCTCAAATAAATAAATAAATCTTTAAAGAAGGAGTCCCCCAGACGACGTACTATAGGGCTCAGTTGGCCAGCAGCTCCCCATCAGCTGGGTGGTCATAGTGAAATGTTCCACTGACTCATCTTTCAAGCTTGTATTACTGACAGGTAAAAAGAGGCCACTGTTAAAATAAAACAAATAGACAACTTGCTAACTTGGATGCAATTATTTACATGGCTAATTTCTGTAACTATGTATGTACCTGTGTCTGCTTTAGCAGTGTTCTTATGTGAAAATGGGGAGAGCTTAGAGGCATTTTGCTTTTCTTTATATTTAGAGATGGAGAAAAAATGGCCATGGAATAGGATTTATTGGTGTATAAATGTGGTTATCTAAATAAAAGACTGTTGTTGTCAAGTCTATCACTAAAAATTTCATGATTAAAAACAGCAATGTCATCCTCCCGATTTCAAACTACACTACTAAGTTGTAGTAATCAGAACAATATGGGACTGATACAAAAACAGACACAAAGATCCATGGAACAGAACAGAGGCCCCAGAAATAACCCATACTTATATGGTTAATTAATCTATGACAAAGGAGGCAAGAATGCACAGCGGGGAAAAAACAATCTCTTCAATAAATAATGCTGGGAAAATGGGACAGCTACATGAAACTACACCACCACACACAAAAATAAATTTGGAAGGGATTAAAGACTTATAAGACCTGAAACCATAAAGGTCCTAAAAGAAAACATAGGGAGTAACTCTTAGACATCAGTCTTAGCAATATTTTTTTGGATCTGTCTCCTCAGGCATGGTCAGCAAAAGCAAAAATAACAAATGGGACTACATCAAACTAAAAAGCTTTTGCACAGCAAAGGAAACCATCAACAAAACGAAAAGGCAACCTATTGAATAGGAGAAAATATTTACAAATGATATATCTGGGAAGGGGTTAATATCAAAAATATATAAAGAACTCATAAATTCAACATCAAAAACCAAACCATCTGACTAAAATATGGGCAGAGGGGTGCCTGGGGGACTCAGTCGGTTAAGCATCTGCCTTCAGCTCAGGTCATGATCCCAAGGTCCTGGGATCAAGCCCCACCTTGGACTCCCTGTTCAGGGGGGAGCCTGCTTCTCCCTCTCCTACTCCCCCTGCTTGTGCCCTCTCTCTCTCTCTCCCTCTCTCTCTCTGTCAAATAAATAATAAAATCTTTAAAAAAAATATGGGCGGAGGACCTGAATAGACATTTTGCCGAAGAGGACACCCAGATGGCCAACAGACACATGAAGATCCACATCACTCATCAGGGAAATACAAATCAAAACTATAATGATATATCACCTCCTACCTTTAGTCAGAATGGCTAAAATCAGAAAGATAAGAAATAACATATTTTGGCAAAAATAAGGAGAAAAGGGAACCCTCATGCACTGTTCGTAAGAACATACACTGGTGCAACCACTGTGGAAAACAGTATGGAGATCCCTCAAAAAATTAAAAACAGGGACGCCTGGGTGGCTCAGTTGGTCAAGCAGCTGCCTTCGGCTCAGGTCATGATCCCAGCGTCCTGGGATCGAGTCCCACATTGGGCTCCTTGCTTGGCAGGGAGCCTGCTTCTCCCTCTGCCTCTGCCTGCCACTCTGTCTGCCTGTGCTCACTCTCTCTCTCTCTCTAACAAATAAATAAATAAAATCTTTAAAAAAAAAATTAAAAACAGAAACACCATATGATGCAGTAATTCCACTTCTGGGTATTTATCTGAAGAAAACAAAGACACCAATTTGGAAAGATATATGCACCCCTATGTTCACTATAGCATTATTTACAATAGCCAATATAAGGAAACAACCTAAGTGTCCATCAGTAGATGAATGGATAAAGATGTAGGGGATATATATTTATTAATGTATATACATTAATTAATACATTATTAATTAATCAGCAATAAAAAGAATGAATCTTGCCTTTTACAAGATTCAACACAGGTAGACCTAGAAAATATCATGCTAACTTAAGTAAGTAAGTAAGTCAGAGAAACGATTTCACTTATATGTGGAATCTAAAAATCTAAAACAAATGAACAAACAAAACAAACAGGAATAGACTCATAGAGACAGAGAACAAAGTAAGTACAAAGTAGGTTGGGAAGGGGTAGATAGGCAATATAGAGAAAGGGGATTAAGAGGTACAATCTTCCAGTTATAAAATAAGTAAGTCACAGAGATACAAGTCACAGCATAGGGAATATAGCAAATAAAACTGTCATAACTTTGTATGGTAACAGATGGCAACAAGACTTTTCTGGTAATCATTTAGTAATGTATATAGATGTCAAATCACTATGTTGTACCCCTGAAACTAATATAATATTGCACGGCAAATATACTTCAATTTAAACAACAACAACAACATAACCGTCAGACTTGTTCCAGGCCCCCTGGCTCCTATTGAATTAGAGTAAATATTTTAGTGTTCTTTTTTAGTAGAATTTTTCATGCATGAATTTAACTGGGTTTTGAGATTTCTTGGTCTTCTCCCATACACAATTGTTTTTTAAATATAGGAAAAAGATCAAACTAAAAATAAAAGAAAGAGAAGAGAAGGAGGGAGAGAGGAAGGAAGAAAGAAAACAAAGAACCGAACTGGCTCAGTGCTGATGCTTTATAGTGTCCCTAAAATTCCTGCTCTCATTTTACCAATCTTTCCCAAATGACAGTGGTGGTTTTTTTTAAAGGCTTTACTTACTTATTTGACAGAGATCACAAGCAGGCAGAGAGGCAGGCAGAGAGAGAGAGGAGGAAGCAGGCTTCCTGCTGAGCGGAGAACCTGATGCGGGGCTTGATCCCAGGACCCTGGGATCATGACCTGAGCCGAAAGCAGAGGCTTTAACCCACTGAGCCACCCAGGCAACCCAATTACAGTGGTGTTTATAGAGCACACACAACATGCCGAAGTCCTAGGTTCTCTTGCTCCCATATACCCAATCACTTTACTATGACACTAACAAAATTGTATGCAATATTGCAAAAACACTGATAATCAATTACAATAGATAACAGAATATACCAAAAAGTAAGTTTATGCTCTGTATCTCCTGAAATCAAAATTGAAGCATCAATTTAGAGGGCAAGTCTTTGAAATTGGCCTAAACTTGGATTGTGGGTGAAACCCAGACTGTCATGCCTTTTGTTCTCTGGTTTCTCTACCTGTAAAACCTGTCAAAGCTTTCCCCAGAATCTATAAGGAATTAATCATCACTGATAAACTTTGGTATTATTACTGAGTCTTAACCTAGTCCAAATTATTCCCAATTTCGAAGTCAACCCAGCCTTATCTCAGGCTCCACAATTCCAACATTTACTCTATTTACGAAACCCAGAATCAAAATTTTCAAGCAATACAAACCAGAGGTACACATTACTCATGTCATCCTGTCTGTGGGAGGCAGCCCAAATTACATGCATTAAATACAGATGTATTGATTCATCCTTTTGGGGAAAAAATAGCTCCCTTTAGTGGACAGTAATATCCAATCTGGCTGTATTCCTACAAGTTCTCTGACATATGACCAAACATCTCCCCACTCAGAAAAGTCATCCATAACTGATGCTCTCTCAGGGGATAGGCTAAAGACTTTTTTTCTCCTTTCTCTCTGTCAATTCTCCCTATGTACCTATTATTATAGTTACTACTACTACTACTACTGGAGAATTATTGAGTACCTACAATGTACTAGGCACTATTTTGGTGCCTAGAATATATAAGCAAATAAAACAAAGATTGCTGCCTTCAGGAGGCTCGCATTCTAATAGAAGAAATGGACATTAAACAATAAAAAGTAAGTAAAGAATTGGGGGACTTTTTTGTAAAACTCAACCTAGATCTATTTCTTCAGCCCTCCCAACAATTATGAGTCAATGAATTCCTTGTGTTAAATCCTTTCCTGGCAAACCTTTCTGGAGGAGGTCCTGTTCTCAGCAACTTAACAGCCAGCACTATTACCCAGCCTGCTTGAGCTCCACCCCCACCTCATTTAAAACCACAGTAATGGTTTTAAATAATGGAGTCTATCAGTCAGTGTCTTCAGCTGCAAAAAATTGCCATGTTTAAGGAAACAATTCACTGGAATCAGGAAGCTCCTAGAATTGGCTACGGGCCGAGAGATCCAGATTTGGGAAAGAAACAGGAGCAAAGCGAGACCAGGCAGCAGAAGCACAGTTTAAAGTCAGCCTCCAAACACCATCTCTCCCACTGCTGAGCACAAGTACGGAAGATACATGCCGCTGGGCAGGCGGTCCTCCAATGGGTACCTCTGATGGCCAGCCCTAGGGGCCTGCTTCCTGCTGACAAGATTGAAAACCCGTATCTAGTATTTTTCAACTTCTCTACATGGGAGAGGCTATGCCAAGTATCATACATTGACTAATTCTTACACTTAGAAAGAGGGTTCCAAGATGCCTGGGTAGCTCACTCAGTTAGGCGTCTGCCTTTGGCCCAAGTCATGATCCCAGGATCACCGCATCAGGCTCTCTGCTCAGCAGGAAGCCTGCTTCTCCTTCTCCCTCTGCTGTTCTCCCTGCTTTTGCTCTTTCTCTCTCTCTCTCTCTCTCTGTCAAATAAGCAACAACAACAACAACAAAACCTTTAGGGGCACCTGGGTGGCTCAGTCATTGAGCAACTGCCTTCGATGCTGGGATCGAGCCCTGCTTCGAGCTCCCTGCTCTGCGGGGAGCTGCTTCTCCCTCTCCCATTCCCTCTGCTGTGTTCCTTCTCTAGCTGTGTCTCTCTCTGTCAAATAAATAAATAAAAACAATTTAAAAAAAAAACTTTAAAAAGAAATAAAGGAAGGAAGGAAAGAGGAAGGGAGGGAGAGAGGGAGGAAGGAATGAAAGAGGGTTCCAAAGCTGGGCAGCTCTTCCAAAACAACAAACATCTTTAACAAAAGACTTTCTCTAGGCTTTCTCTTTAAATATGCATCTTTTTTTTTTTTCAACAAGGTAATAGCCGTGCCTACTATAAACTCTTCACACACCAATGGTAAGACACAGTCGGCTAAGCCAACCTGCTACAACATGAGAAGCATCTGAGCCTCTATTCATGGCAAATCAGCCTTCCCGCCACCCTCCTCAGCAGACGAGCTAGGTTCACCTTCTCTGTGCCTCCAAGCAGGCTGCTTACTTTCATCATATTGCTCACCCTCCTTTGTAAATCTATTCTGTTCATGTGTCTGTTAACCCTTTGGGACTAAAAGCACTTAGAGAAAAAAAGAGTTTGTGTCTCTAGCACAAATCACATTCCTTGGTACCTACAGGAAATAAGTAAATATTTGCTTAACAAATGTATGGAATAAAATTTCAGTGTCAAGATTCCAAAAGATGGAAACTAAAAATAGCAGGTGTTTCCATATTACTTCTTAATCTCAGAGCATTAGTCAGAACAAATTCTTAAATATTTTTTGCAAGAGATGATCCTGCAAACCACAACGCACCCATGAACTTCGGAAAAGAGTCTTTAAAAACACCAAAGTTTTAGAGGGTTCAGTTTGAGAGGTGGCTCTAATTGAGGCCCTCCCTACCCAGGCACCATGCTCCTTAGCCCTCTGCCCAGTTTGGGTTCCTGAGTCCCAATCCCAGTATACCCCACCCTCACCACTAACCACTGCTTATCATCGTCCTATTTCCTACTTTCCTCTGCAAGTCAAGGAGCTACACCTAAGAATCAAAAAAATGGTGAACATCCCTACATTGAAAACCAATTGCTTTTTAACAATTTGTCTCACCCATGCCTAGAATTTTTCTAATTGGGACCTCCAATGAAATACCTAGTCTCCCAAACACTGCTCTGACTGGCCAGAATGGAGGAGATGCTTGCCACTCTGACATCATTTGGTTTTTACTGAATAACACATCATCCAAAATTTGGTGGCTTCAAACAATAGTCCTTTATTATTATTCTCAAGTCTTTTGTTGACGGGTTGTTGCTGCAGATCTGGGTCCGGATTGGATTGGCTGCTCTTGGCTGGGCTTGCTCATGCATTGCTGGTCAGCTGTCTGGTCAGCCAGAAGGTGGATGGTCTAGGATGGCCTCCCTCACATATGCAAAAGATGATCTACAGTCTGGAGCGATGAGGGCTACTGAGTCATATGTCTCTTATCAGCCAGCAGGCTAGCCAAGCATCTTCACAGAGGGACAGCAGCAACAGCCCCGTGTGCAACAGAGGAGGGGAAGCCCCAATGTGTAAGCACTTTTCACATCTCTGTCTCATATTAGCTATTACACCATTGGCCAAAGCAAGTCACATGGTCAAGCTCAGAGGCAGCGTAAGAAAGGACTGCCCAGGGACCTGGGTACAAAGAAGCCATGAACAAACCAGAGGCCATTACTACAACTATCTACCACACATCTTTGACCCAAGGTGACTTCATTCCTCAACCTCTTCAAAACATTTCAGTGTTTAATTTGGAGACTGGAAGATATCTCACAAGAAGCCTGACACAGGGCTCGATTGCAGGGCTCTGGGATCATGACCTGAGCTCAAGGCAGACACTTAACCGACTGAGCCACCCAGGTGCTGCCCTTTCTGGTTTCTTTTGCATGTAGTTCAGATGGCTAGCTGTGTGCTAGGACAAGGCACAAACACTGCACACAGCATCCAGGCAAGTGAGCTTTTGAGACAGACTGCTCATATGCATGTTCATTCACGTGAGCCTGAATCCACAAACACAGAGGTTTGGTGAGTGCCATTCCCAGCTGTATCCCCAGAGCCTGGAACACGGCCTAATACATAATAGGAGATAATTTATTCAACAATTTATTTTTCTTGATCTCCTACTGTGTGTACTGCACTGGGGCTGGAGATACAGAGGTGAAAGATCTAGTCCTCATCCTAGTCAAGAAATGATGGGAGTGCAAACTAAGACAGAGGCAAAGGAGCTGAAATAAAGGGGCCAGGATTGAGAAATGAAGGAGGGAAAATCCAAGGACTTGATGGTTCATTCTATGTGGAAAGGGAGTGTGAGGGAGGAATCAAGGATGATGGCCAGATGACTGGCTCGATGTAGAGGGGAGACCATGTTTCCCCATACTGCAAGCCCAATTGTAAATAACAGTACTTGGATTCAAAGTAGCTGCTCTTTTGTTTCAATAACAATTGTAACTAGAGAAAAGTTACCCCATAAGCATACATGACTTTCCTTAGCCCTACATACTCTAAAGAATCCTTTAAACTCCTAAGTCTTCAACAGTATTGCAATTACCTTTTCAATGTCTACTCTATACCATCTCAAACATGTAATCAAACCTAAACTTAGTAAAATTATTTTTCCGTAGAGTAATATATTTTTATTGTCCCTATCCACTGCTAGAAGCCAACAATCTCTTTTTTATTGCTATTATCTTACAATCATAAAAGCTCTGTGGTTGGGTCATGATTGCTTCAAATGAAGAAACTTAGTCCAGGTAATTTCTCACGACAGAAGTCCATGAGGAAGGTTAAATCTGAAATCAAGCATATCAGATAATGCATCCAAGTTCAGACATTTGATTTATTGCCTATCCTTTCTAATGATTAAATATTCGGCAGCCCCATTGAAACCACACACATATTCATACTACAAAGTTCAAAGCAGGTTAACTGTATACTAACTTTCCACCTTCATCCTCTGGAGAAAACCATCAGCCTGCGCACAACTCATTATAACAAAGAAGGATTGGATACTAAGATCCAAGAAAGAGTAGAAGCGACTAATGAGGATGTGAGTGTCAAATTTTTCTTCCTAAACACCAGGTTCTAGCAAAGTTTTTCTTTGTGGTAAAGGAACTCAAGAACAGCTGTCAAAAATATGGCACCGCTAACCCTTTAACAAATTAAAAAGCACCATCTGCAGGCACTGCAGTCTGGATAAGCAGATGTGCACCAAGTACAAAGCCCAGGGAAGAGAAAATGGCTTGGCAATGCTGAGGTTAAGGAGTCTGAAAGCAGACAGCATATGTTTCTCCAATAAAAGGAGCACTCCACTACAGAAGCCAACAATTTGTAACATTTATAAATAGCTATTGAACCCTAATGTACCTCTAAATACCTGCATTCATGTTTTTAAAGTTTCTTTAAGAACAGTAAGTAGATCAATTACAGAGGACTACAAGTTCAGCATCTTTCCATGTACCATTAGTCGTTCAGTTCAGCTGAAGAAGGTCCCTACACTATCTTTAATCTGTTTCTTTTTCCCTCATCCAGTAACGCCTCTCATTAAAACTAACTCTTTTGAAATATGCAACACTGGCTAGCTTGTCCTCCTTGCTAATGGTCCTGAATTGATTCTTAATTAGTTGCAGTTTTGGAAAGAATCCAATTAAAATAGTAGGGGATTCCAATAGCAGAAAAGAACTGGCTAATATGTGTTATGCCCTGAGCTGCTGATCTTTGCATTAAACTTGCTCAGGCAAAAGGCAGCTATGCAAAATATGGCAGGATTCAAATCATACTAAACATATTCAGGTTTTAAACAGAAACCTTCACATGGTAATTTATCCTCTAGCCATAAAACATGATCAAAGAAAGGCAGCCAAATGCTGTTAGAAAAATTACATTCCTTCATTCCACTTTCTCTCTCTTCTTCCTAAAAGGACAGGTTACTAATTCAGGAGAAGACAGCAGAATCTTTTCAATAAATTACACTACATTTTTTATTTGCTGTGCATTTTCCACTCCCCTACTTAAATTCCAAGAGGAGAGAGGAAGCTCAGTGTGGGGAGAATTGGGGGGAAAAGGTAGAGCAGGGGAGGGAAGTCTCTAGGAAGCTAAAAAGGATATTTTCCTATGTTCTTTCCTAAAGCAAAGAGTCGCTACCAGCAGAATTCCCAGTGTTGTTTATGAGGGCAGCTGGAGGTCATTTGACAGGTATGGCTTTTATGGTTGAGATTTAATTATAGAAAAGCAAGGGCTCAGAAAAGCAAGGTCTCAGGAAGCCCGGGCGGGAGAAGGACTTGTGCCACTGCTGGTAGGTGACAGTCACATGACCAGCTTTTGTATTCAGCAGTAATAACTCACTGCCCGCTGCCGGGATGGAGCCCAGCTCGCCTATCCCCTGAGGAGCTTCCACCAGGCATGGATTCAGAGGCTTTGATCCGCAGATTAACATGATCCAGGAGCACAGGCTTTGTCTTTTGCAAACATCCTCGGTCCCTAAATTTGGATCCAATGCAAGGCTGAGACAATTTTTATTTGAGTAATGAATTGCAGTAATTAATGTATACATTGATTTTTTTCAATTCTCCCTAAAGGCTATTTCCATTTTTAATTTATAGAAAATATATACCATTCCTTTAATAAGAGACTGTTCTATATTTCAAAATATATATGAAAGAAGAGGCACAAGCAAGCAAGAACAAAAAGACGAAACAGGTGATATTAAAGATGGGGGCAGTGAGCACATTAAGTCAAGTCACTCTAAAAATCAGTAAGAAGAGGCTTTTCCAGTGGAATTTCAAGATTTGCTCTGAATCTTTTCAAATATTTTAGAAAGCTCTCTAAAGAAGCAGCTATTTGAAGTATTCAGTATTTGAAATGATAAATATCTCCTTTGTTTTAAACCAAGTTTTTCCCAACTATTATTAAAAGGAGATCCTGTGCAAAAAAAAAGAGATGAAGAAAGAGATTCCGAGTCCAATAAAATTGTTGTGGAATTTTAGTTTTGTTTGAAGAAGTCATGTAGTTTCTTCCAATGTCTCTGACCACACAGCATTTAAAACAGAAAGACAGAGAGAGAGAGACTGAGAACGAGAGTGCCCCTTGTCTCAGCTGTACCTTAATGAAGTATCCCCAGGGCTTGAAATGATGGGATTTTCCTTACTTGAGAAATAATTCTTTTCTTGCACCACTGTTCTCAGTAAATACCAACAGAGAGAGAGGAGTGTGTAGCTAATACAATCGGATATTTATCTGAAAGTCACAGGTAAGGAACAGTGGAAAATCTCCCATGGCAGGTATTCAGCCTGGCCTGGCATAGCCCAAGAGGAAGGAGTTTGGAGACAAATGCAAACTAAAGAAATACCTGATTAACCTTTCACTGACTCTGAGCCACGTGATGCGCAGTGAGCCTTCTTAGAGTGATGGCTTTAGAAGAAGATGTTAAATTTAACCTCTGGCGCAATGATAAATTGACAATAAAAAATTCAATGGCTTGGTAATTACCAATCACTTTGGACATCGGCAACATTTTTCAGTTCTGTCACTGTGCATTGGCACAAAAGCTTCAGCTGAAATTCTCTCGATCTTCCTCTTTTTAACTTTGTTTTCATGATGCAGATTAAATCTGCCACCCTATTACTGATTCATTTTCCTAATTTTTCATGTCTGCACCATGCCCCAGCTGCACCAGACTGATAATTGTGGAGCCCAGCCCTGATGATTAACATCAGAAGAATTAATTATGCCTGCCATTAAAATTCCGGGTTGCACATGGTGATCAAGAAAAATTAAGTTTCTCTAGGCCTCTAAATCATTTCACCTTTACAGGGAAGGATAGTGCTTGGACAGCCCGGCTGCAGCCTGCCTTCCTGCCGAGGTCGAAACCACATGCCCTTTGTGTAATTCAACAAATGCCTTCCCAGTTGTTTTTTCCAGGATTTGGATGAAAGGGTTTTAATGCTTTGAAAATAAAAGAAACCTGAAAGATACTCTCTTTCCTTGCTTGGAGAAGGGAGAAGAATACTTTTTCAGAGGCTCGGCTGCTGTTTCTGAAATATCTGTTATTCTAATTTGTAGATGAACGCATCCTGTGGAAAAAAGAAATGTGTGACCCTTGGAAATAGATGATGAAATGGGGGTGGAGAGGGCTCTAGCTTTACAATCGTTATAAACGAGACGAAAGGAAATGTTCCTTCAAGTAGGTAAAGGCAGGGACATTTCTTGGGAATAAATTGGTAACAGAATAAAAACAGATTCCTCAGATCTTTAGGCTAAATAATAATGAGTAAAGGAAGCCTGTTGACTGACGCATTTCCAAAATGATTGTTGCGTGAGAAACTCAGAATGTATTCAGTCTAGCCTAAGGTACGAAATTTACTAGAGCTATAAAGAGTAAGATGATATGCATTTATCATGTTCTTTTTCTACTCTATGTTCCATTTTTAAATTACCATAATAATGTATATTATAGGCATGGCTTTAGAAGACTACAAAGGGAGTCATATTTTGATGAACGGATGTAAATATCTTATACCAAATGGTAAATCTCTTGTTCACCTCTATGCAAAGAGTATGCATAAGCTATGCATCATATCTGTTTCATTTATTATATTTAAGAAGTGATATCACAAGACAACTATTTCAGTGCAGATATTCTTGTTAGTTTTTATTGGCAGTAAATTTACAGAGTCATGTTAACCATCCACCCATCCCAGGTGAAACAGAGGAAGGAGGGATAAGGAGTGAAAAATTAATTCTACCTTTCTAAAAACTATACTAGAAAATTCTAGAAGCTTATATATTTTGAAGTTGGCTCATTTTCACACACACACACACACACACACACACAAAAACCCTCTTGGACTTATTGACATGATAAAATCCCACACTTAATGATTTAGTAGGTTAAACTGAGTATTTCTTATCATTTTTTACGCCTTCTGTACTAATTACCCAGGATCATTTAATAACACAATTTCACAAATGACAAGTTCCAGATGCAGGGCTGACTGCAAATGCATTCACCTTGTAAGCATTTTTTGAAGATGATGTAACTAGAAAACTAGAAAACTCTATTGAAATACCAACATTTGAAAAGCCATAAAATCTGTTTAGAGGACCTAAAGGACAGGTGAGGTAAAAGCAGCAGGCACTTGAATTCGTTGAACACTTCCTGGTGGCACACAGAACTGACCATTTAGTTTCCATTTTCCTCATAATGTACAACTTCCCCCGGGAGGTCTGGAGACAGAAGGAAAAGCTGCCCTCCAAATAGTCCCATCTCCAGATCAAAGAAATCAGATTTTAAAATACAGAGAAAAAATATATATATATTCTGTCTTTTCAATAGCGAGCAAATTAAAGGTACAAGAAGTAAGAAGTGGAGAATAGGAAGCCGGAGGGGGAAGAAAGGAAGGAAGGAAAGGAGGGAGGAAGGAAGGAAGGGAGGAAGAAAAGAGGGAGGGAAGCAGCCTGCAAAAACATACATCAATCACATAAGCACAAAGACTGTTGATGTAAAAGTATGTAACACCACAGCGTTCTGATAATCAAGGAATATAACTCGGGAAAATAAAAAGGTAATATAGGAAACAAAGAGCAGAGAAATGCCTAATGCTAATGTCACTACAGAAGGAAATCAAGATGGTAGCTCAGGGGAAATGTCTGGATTCTTCTTATAGGTTTTATAAGAAGCAGTAGATGTGGGGGGGTAGGGGAGGAAACACTCCCAGGTGCAAGAAACAATTAGAAAATAGATGAAAGGCTTCCTGTAACCATACTGAATAATAAGAATGGGACAAAAAAGATACAAAGATTTCCCACCTGCATTTATTTTCCCTTTCAAATAGACTAATTTCTTAGTAAATCCTAAATAAACAGGCCCTTACATTATTCTTCTTTATTTGTAACAAAAAAAAGATGGTATAAGAGAGAAATTTGGATGACATAAATAAATTATGTTTGTTTAAAATATCATCTCTCATGTTCTGTTTGTCTTTATTGTTACAACTGATATTTACCGTGCAAGGACATAGGAGCAAGAGGGCATGTGCACACACTGTATATGTGTGTGTGTGTGCGTGTGTGTGTGTGTGTATGTGTGTGTGTATACTCTTATGAATGAAAATGTTTTACAGTGCTCCCTTAGATTTGGGGGAAGCAGGCAGATAATTATTCTGATTGAGGAGACCACAATGACCTATAAAATCAAGCATGCATAAAGGGTCTTTCAGTCTAAGTAAACAGAACTTATCACAAAATAAACCTGGCTCATGATTTAATGAATTACAGAATAAAATAGTGCTGTTCCCCAATTAGGAAAGAATATTAAGCAGTTCACATAAACTAATACAATTTGTATTATTAGTAACCAAATAAGATGTTTAATTTTTTTTCTACTTTGCAATTTTCCCAATGCTGTCATAACCAGTATCAGTGAATGAGTACTGTAGTGAGCAGTGGGGGTCCTCTCAGCAGTGGTGGTGGGAGGTCCTCTGCAGCTCAGGTAGTACACTGCTCCCGGATGGGATCCAACTAAAACAAAGTCATAAAGCATTCTTGCCAGAACTGTTTAACCTGAATCTAATCAACCTTGAGATCTAACTCCCAGTATACAGGAAATACAGAGGCTAGAGTAAAGAGTTAAATGACCCCCCAAGGAAACAAACAAATCTGGAAAGTAGAATGTCCTACAGAAAAGCTAGTCAGGTTTCTTCAACATGTTAATTTCGAGGAGAATTAAACAAGCTTGGGGAGGGGAGCTTTGATTAACGGACACTGTAAATGCATGGAGTTCAATACATTCTGGCTTGAACAGAGTAACTTAAGAGACATTTTGAAAAGAGTGAAAATCGGAATATGGGCTAGACATTCAATGATATTAGAGAATTATTAATTTTATTAGGTATGATGATGCTATTGTGGTTATGTAGGAAAATGTCATTATTACTTTATGTATGCATTCTGGAATATTTAGAGTTAAATATCCATCACTTTAAAATAGCTCAGAAAAAGAAGAAAGAAACATGGTAAATTTTTAGGTAGAAATGTTACTCATTACACTATCCTCTACACCTCTGTATGCTTAGAAATTGTTCATAAAAATAAAGTGCCTTTGTGGGGGTGGGGCATATTGGAAGGTAGGTTCCACAAAATATAGTTGGATCTGAGTAATAACTAAATTGAAGTAGTTGTATGTTCAAAGCAATGTCAAGATAGAGTCAGCCCAAGCCACTGGAAGCCATTTGAGGTATTAGAAGAGTCTGTGATGGGTCAGAGAATTACTGATTGGCATGACTTTTTCACTTGGAGGTTCTTCAGTTATCACCTGGTCCAACTGTAACATTTTGCAGAAGGAAGAGAAATCAACCTAAGTGAGGGTGTTGCTCAGCACTAGAAGGGGAATCAATCCTCTCCATTTTCAGCCTACCCCTTCTACTCCATCTTATCCTAGATTGAAGCTTCCATGATTCCACCCTCGCATAACAATAGGGACAAATTATACTTTCATGTATTTTGTAGTTTGGGGCCTATTTTTCAAACATTACTTCTTTTAATGCTCCTAGAAGATGGATCATTTTACAGATAAGGAATCTGAGGTGTTAAGAAGTTAAACAACTTGCCTAGTATCACAGAGGGGAAAGCTTGAGGTACAATCAAGCATGTCAGAACTAGCTCCGTGTTCTTCATCCTTCTGTAGGCAGCACCTATACTTGTAAAATGACAAGACCTGATTCCCCAACAGCCTGCCCCCTTAGGGGACAATACTTGCAGCTGCAAGTTTCATATGACCTTTACTTGCAATAGTAAGTAAAAGTCAAATGTGTAACATTAACTAACAGCCCAGTGAACGTAACCAGCTAAACCAATGGTTTTCAACTCAGGCAGCATTGCACAGCCTCTAGAGGACAGGCAGATACTCTGGGTTTTCTAAAAGTGCCCTGGCAGGGATGGGGGTAATTCTGATGTGCAGCCACGGTTAAAAAACTCTGAGATTCGCTATCACCATCCTAGCACATGGCCTCTTGGTGGTCTAACTTGATCGGGATATAGAATTTGGAAATCTGAGGGAATAAATGACATGATAAACATGGATGAACCGTGAAAACACTGTGCTAAGTGAAAGAAGCCATTCACAAAGGACCACATATTGCATTATTCCATTTATATTCTATGTCCAGAATAGGCAAATCTATAGACATAGAAAGTAGATTGGTGGTTGCCTAGGGCAGGGGTATGGGTTACCTGGAGTGATGGCTAAGGGGTGTAGGGTTAGTTTTGGGGCAATGAAATGCTCCAAAGCTGATGGACAGTAGTGATGGATGCACAAGTCTGTGAAAATACTAAAAACCATCCAACACTTTAAATGGGGGAGATGTATGATATGCAAATTAAGTCTCAATAAAGTTGTTTTTTTTTAAATGAATAAACTGCATGTCTACACAATCCCCCATATTAACCATTTCTGTCTCCCTCTCTTTCTGAGAAAAGCTGAGCATGTGCATTCATTCACATCTGCAAATATTCACTGACCACCTTCTGTATGGCAGGCTCTGTTCAAGGACTGGGAGACAGAATAGCAAGCATGGCAGACAAGAACACTGTCCTCATGGAACTTATATTCTAGAGGAGGAATACAGACAAGTAAGTAAAAAAAAACTAGGAGAATAATTTCAGATTAGGATATAAAGCAAGTAATAGATGAAGTAACTAGATGAAGTAATAGTGTGTGGACTAAGAGTGCAGGCCACTGTAGATCAGGGTAAAGGTATCTTTGGGGAGGTGACGCTTGAACTGGGCTGGAATGACCGGAAGTAGCAAATCATGCAAAGGTCTGGGGGCAGGGGCACCTGGGTGGCTCAGTTGGTTAAGCATCTGCCTTTGGCTCAGGTCATGATCCCAGGATCCTGGGATCGAGGCCCACATCAGGCTCCCTGCTCAATAGGGAGCCTGCTTCTCCCTCTCCCACTTCCCCTGCTTGTGCACCTTCTCTCTGTCAAATAAATCTCTAAAAAAAGAAAAAAAAAGATCTGGGGGCAAACACGGACACATGCCTTGAAGCAACAATAAGGCTGACATCTTCAAAGAAAGAAAAGAAGGCCAGACCGGCTGGTACCAAGTAAACAAAACAGAAGTGGGAGATGAGTTGAGGGGTTGGCAAGGGACAGGTGACACAGGGCCTGATAGTTTGGGTGATTACATCGCATGTGTCTAAACCAGAATATACTCGAGGATGAAAGGAGATGCTTAATGAGTCACACAGAACATAAATAGGTATAAACTTGGGACTGTCCCACAGGCAAACCAGGATGTCTGCTCGCCCAACATAAAGACCAAGCTTTTACTCCAAAAGGCCATGGAAAATTGTTGGAGGGTATTAAACTGGACTGCAAGAAAGTCTGAAATTTTCCTCTCTCAGGGGCCCCCACAGCTTATTCTTGATTAGAGAGATTAAGGGTGGAAATGGTAGAGCCAGGCATCTCTTAAGAAAACTAGAGGCACCTACAACCACCTCACCACATGGGGTAAGGTTGCAGAAGTCCCGCACCAAGACCGGCCAGAATTGTACTCCCTTGGCAGCTTGGGGTCAGTTCTAGCACAGCAAAAAATCACTTTGGCTTGGCAAATTTTCAAAGCAGGTATTGCCTGCCATCCACCTTAACCAAAGAAAAGCTTCAGAAATGTTCCCAATCTTCATCGGACCCATAGCATGGGAATTCTGTCATTTCCCAGGGAGTTCACAGGCATGAGCTATAAAACGCATTCTCAATTTGACTGCTCGGAATTATGTATAAGGCTTACTGAATTTTGGAGCTTGTCTACCAAAAACTTGTCATCCTGTCTGAGTAATACTGAATTATTCTTTCTGGCTTTAGTTAGATACCAGGATGTTAATGAGTAAATAAGAAACATCTAACAGCAACCATCTTCACCATAAAATCCGCTTCACAAACAGAGTCTAGGAAAGGCTGGGTGAGTTCAAATTCCAAGAAACATTTTTAAAACCCCTAAAAGTCTTTTGGAAAGCAGCTTAATAATAGTTACCATTTATTAAGTACTTACTATGCTCCAGGCCTTATACTAGGTGGCTTACTTGCTTTACCTTACTACACATTTGCAAGGTGTCCGTTTTATTTCCAGGTATTGATGAGGAAATTAGGTGTCTGGAAGGTTAAATTACCTTCTCAAAATCGTATCTCTAAAATTCAAACTTAAGTAGGAAAATGAGTCCATGTATATTCCCAAATGCCCTGACTTGTTCTCCTCTGATGAAGCCAAACGTACTTTGTGTTTACATAAATATGCAAATGTTCTGTGTGTGTACCATCTTTTAGAAAAACCCAATACTGCACTGAAAATCCAAATAATGCAGAACAAATAAATTAGGAGTTATTGTTAACATTTCAAGAGGTTTTACTTCACTGACTCTTTTAATAGCAACCTGATTTGCTTTACAAGTTTTCAATTTACATTCACCTATTCAGAAATGTGTCTTCTGAATGCACCAAAGCATAGATTTATAACCCATTCTATAGTATATCTATTTTTGTGGGGGGTTTTTTGTACCACACCCCTTCACACAAAGCCACCAAGCCAGGTGGTTCCCATAAAAATCCCAGAACTTTGGCCAACATGCTGAAATCTCTTGAAATGTTATAATTAATGGTGGCTTGTGGCATGTGCATATAGTCAACAAGACACTCCCTGGCCTTCAAGGCAAATTCAAGCTTCTCAGCCTGGTTCGCCAGGCCCCTCACACTCTCCCCACGTTTCCCATCCCATCCTAGCTGCCATGCCATGATCTCCCAGGAGCCCACTGGATGAAGGCAGAGCTGCCATTTGAAGGAATCTGACAAGCAGGTGGCGGGGAGGTTATCCTGCAGCGGGGCCTGGGGGGCCAGGTTCAAAGCACACCCCCTACCACACGGAGGCCAATTTAATCAGACAGAGTGGGGCCTGGGTGTAGCTTGGTTTTGTATTTGCTTGCTTGCTGTTTCTGTGTTGAATGGCTCACTGATGCCAAGTACAGCCAGGACTGAAAACCTTGTGACCCCCTTTGCCCACTGCCTGGCTCACTGTACTTCCTTTCCTCACACTACAGCCTGCCAGCACGCCCCCACTTTGAGGCCTCTGCAGGGACCAGTCCCTCTGCTTGCAACACCCTCCAACAAGTCTCCTCCTGCACACCCTGCTCACTGCTGCTCGTCTCTCGGGCCCTGCTTTGGATTCACTCTCCGGGACCCCTACCAACCAAGTTAGGACACAGTAAGCTCACCCTCAACCCTCACGATGCACTTATTAAACTGCACTGAAACTGCCTATTCAATCTGTTTGCCACCCTCCCCATGGGCTCCTGGAGGGCAGGCCGTGTATGCCAGGAGCTCTGTTTGCTGGGAGACCCTCTCAGCGCCCCACCGCATAGCACAGGCTCAGTGCACTATGCGGCCTAATGAGCAATGAACGCCTTGTTTCCCGGTCTGAAGCAACTTGCCCGTGGATGGGAAATGTCTGTAAAATGACGCCAGATGGGTTCAATGCCTCCAGAAGTGCACAGAACATGCTTTCAGAAGACAAGATCTCTCCCGGTGGGTTCCCACACACTCCTCATCCCTTGCCTTGTTTTTAGAGGCATGTTATGTTCTCATTCTCAGACACTGGTGTTGTTTTAAAACCTAAAGTAACCCTTATCAGGAAGCTCTACATCTGGATCCACGCTTGTCTCACGGACTAACTATCCTTTTTCAACGTGCAGGTGTCTGTATTCTCTGGGAGCCCAGCTTGACCATGCCCTTAGAGTGACCTTAAGAAGTAGATGTGGGAATGCCATCTTCAAAAAATGATTTTGTATTACCATCTGAGATATGGATGGAAACATATTTTGGTGTGTTCTACCCAATATAAGAACAAATCCATTGCTTTTTTTTCTTTTTTTAATTAGTGATTTTTTTAAATTCAGTGATAACCAAAGATTAATGGCCATTATTACTTTTTGTTTATATCCTTTAAAATGTTTCTCTATTTGTATCTTTTCTGCATGTACAGAGTTTAATTATTTTTGGAAAAATGGGAGCATAAATACAGTCGCCTAGCCTCCCTTTTTTCCATTTAACACACAGGGCTTATTTTTCCATGTTTATAAATACAGATTTAGAGGTACTTCGGTGGCTCAGTTGGTTAAGCGACTGCCTTCAGCTCAGGTCATGATTCTGGAGTCCCAGGATCGAGTCCTACATGGGGTTCCCTGCTCAGCTGGGAGTCTGCTTCTCCCTCTGACCCTCACCCCTCTCATACTCTCTCTCTCTCAAATAAATAAAATATTTAAACACATACATACATACATGCAGATTTACATCATTATTTTTAAAGCCTGTAGGTAATGTGTGGTATCATGCCATAGTTATGGCACCAGCCATTTTCAGCAATCACTTGGCCTGATTTCAATTTTGGTTATGAACTATGCTGTGATGAATACTCTCAGGCACACATTTGTATGTGTTTGTCCAAGTGTTCCCTACAAGTAAATTTCCAGAAGTGGAATTCCTGAACTAAGGGGTATACAGATCTTTAAGTCTGATATTTTGCTAAGCTGCCCACAAAATATCTCAGACCAATTTTTATCACTATCAGAAGTTTATAAGAACATATGTTTCTCTGTTTTCCTATTAGCATTGAGTATTTTCAATATGCATTCATTTCATAAGAGAAAATATCTATTGCTATTCTAATTTGTAGTTCATTAATATTCATGAGCTTTAATGCTCTTTCACATATTTTTTGCCATTTGTATTTTCTGTATTGTTATGTCTACATTTTTATTAGTTTGTAGGAGTTCTTTATATATTAGGGATGTAATCCTCTTGTCATATGCTGTAAATATCTTTTTCCAGTTTGTCTTTACCTTTACCTTTGTTTTCAGGGTGCGTGTTTGTACTCTGGCTTTGTTTTTCATGTGCTCAAATTAGCAGTCTTCTCCTTTATGTCCTCTTTGATGGTATGCAATTTTAGTATTCTTAATGCAGTTTATAAGATTTAAGATGGATTGTTCAAATTGTCAACAACAGAAAAATCACCTGGAAACCAAATCAGAAGTTCCAAAAATAGAATTTATATTACTTGTTACACAACACAGTTATTATCACTACTAGAAAAGAATTAAGACTAAAGTTAACATATTTATCAATATTTTTGAGAGGAAAAAATCTATCTTTTCAAAACCCTCTCTGTGCCAATTAGCAGGTGATACTTTACGTATTCCGTATTTATTACCTGAAATAACATAATCCCAATAGAAAACTCTAATTTGGTCAGAAAACGATTTTACAAGCTGTTGCAGAATATGGATGCAAGTATCACAGCTTCAAACTGTGAGGAGAGATCCAGCCAGACCTTGGCTAGAAATGTTTCAATAATGACCACATGTGGGATAAAACAACTGAAAATCATTCACTCTCATTGACAAGTGAAGCATTCTAGACCAGTTACTTTTCCTTTCTGGAGATGCTACTACATAGGAACCCCAAAGTTCATGAAGGACAGAGTGACAGTGATGCTGTAGCCTGATGGATGACCTCCACATGGGCTCATGCCCTTCATGAGGGTCTTACAGGCCTTCCTTTGACGTGTTCTTCTAAACCCCCAGGCAGCAGAATACAGCCAGCTTTTAAAAACTAAAATTCCTTCTGATTTCATAATGCCTGTTCAGCTCCCCTTAGAGTCTGCAACAAAAGAGTCATCTCAATGGGTCATAAAGTAATGAATTTGTGAAAGCCAACAACAGTTGAAAACTTTCTGTTTTAAATAAGGAAAATTAACAATAACAACAAGAGTGAAATAATTTAGGCAGCATGAGTCAAAAGAACCACTGCTGTGACAAAAACAGCTGTGCAAGATAAATCTTCATTCTAATCTCTTAAGAATATAAAAAAAAATCTATAGCTGTCTTCTCTTTCTTTATATTCTACTAAGTGCTATAAAAAAAGTTAATTAGTAAGAGTCTCATATTCACCACTTTTACAACTGTACCTTCACCTGAGGAAGAAACAAGTGCCCTGGCAACCCTTCTCTCATTGGTCAGTGATGGTTAAACAAAATGGGACGTCTCACCAGGGCATATGGGACATCAAAAAAATCAAACACAGAGTCTGGGATACAAAGAACTTCTCTTCCATAAGAAGGGGTGGAGAGACTTAAATGGATAATAATTATACAACAGAAAATACAAGGAACAGGCAAAATTCAGGAAAGAAAAAGTAAGTATGGGCTGGGACGTGACAGCTCACTGGCGAAAACAGAAGCTGAGCTGGACGTTAAAGAATGGGCTGGCAGAAAGGAAGAAGAAATGCTGCCCAAGGAGGCAAGAAGCCAACAGCACCCATGAGAGCAGAGAGGTACATATGGCAAACAGTGAGCAAACAGCATTTGCTTGGGGAGCCACTGAATGCTCTATGACAGAAAGGAAAGACAAATGTTGTACGACAGGGGAAGGAACTAAAAATAAGACAGGGAAATGCAGGGAGTATTGAAGACCAGGGCGAAGTTTCACCAGGGCTGAACAGACTATTCCCACCTCATCTCCCCACCTTCCAGAGTCAAAAATGGAAAGTTTGGTTTAAAAAAGTAAAAGTTGCTTATAGAGCCTGGGGGCAGGCAGAAGACTGTGTGCTACAATATTGTGTCTCTCTCCCTTACCAGGTGTTCACTCCCATTACATCTAGATGATCACGTTATAGAGGGATGCTCTCAAAAAATGATTTGAGAATGAAGAAACAATGGATCTATAAACTAATGAATAAGCAAAAGTGATGAGAATTTTTCTCAGGAGCTTGTTATATCTGGATATGAACTACTGGGGATTTCACGGAAAGGAAGAAAAAATGGTGAGAGAAAGGAAAACCAGCTATTAAAAAACTGCAGCATATCAATTATAAAATGATAGAAACCTAGATTTGGGAGACAGAAATAGGAATAGAAACACAGACATTAATTTGAGAAAATTATGGTGAGTTATTGAGTGATTTTAACTCACTGCTATTCCCATCTTATAGCCAGGTCAAGTTTTTAGTGGTCCAATCAAATATTATACTAATTCATTCAAATGGAAAATATCCATCAAGCAACCAGCAGTCCTCTGGCTCCAGGGGCCAAAGTGAAATTCAAATTTATTTTCTTCAAATTTCTGACTGATCACATAAAGCCCTGAACCCTGACAGCTAACGACTCATGTGCAATTGGCTATTATCACAATAATCATCCCAGATTACCAAAATAACCTGGCATTTATTAGGAGAAAGGTGTGAAAGAGTGAATTTTAAGGCTGAGCAGCATCGAGACAGTCCCAACTATGTATATACTGGAAACATTAAACAAGCAATTAAGCATTTCATCTGCAATCATTCCACATTATTTATCCAGGTGAGACAGAGTCCCAACCAGATATAATATTGTTTTAGGAATCATGAATTTGGCTAAGATTTTTAAGATAGAAAAAATTTTTGCACAATTATATATGTATTATGAGTCAAAAATTCTTTAAATCTAGGGGCACCTGGGTGGCTCAGTTGGTTAAGCCACTGCCTTTGGCTCAGGTCATGATCTCAGGGTCCTGGAATCAAGTCCTGCATCGGGATCCTTGCTTATCGGGGAGCCTGCTTCTCTCTCTGCCTCTGTCTGCTTGTGCTCTCGCTCTCGCTCTCTCTGACTAAATAAATAAATAAAATCTTTTTAAAAATTCTCTAAATCTAGGGAGGAGTCAAGATGGCGGAGAAGTAGGAGGCTGAGACGACATCAGCCAGCAGGAGATCAGCTAGATAGCCTATCAAACCATTCCGAACACCTTCAAATCCAACAGGAGATCGAAGAGAAGAAAAACAACAATTCTAGGAACAGAAAATCGACCACTTTCTGAAAGGTAGGACCAGCGGAGAAGTGAATCCAACGCGACGGGAAGATAGACCCCAGGGGGAGGGGCCGGCTCCCGGCAAGCGGCGGAGCACAAAATCAGAACTTTTAAAAGTCGGCTCCACAGAGGGACATCGCTCCAGAGGCTAAACTGGGGTGAAGACCTCATGAGGACAGCGTGGACTCAGGTCCCACGGGGTCACAGAAGGATCGGGGGTGTCTGAGTGTCGCAGAGCTCACAGGTATTAGAGCGGGGAAGTCGGCTGCGGAGACAGAGCCGAGATTTCCTAGTGGTCTGTGACACGGACCGGTGCTCTGTGGCACTGGCCGGTGCTCTGTGCGAGGGGTCCCCACAAGATCCGGGGAGACTCCGACCCGGGAGAGCTCAGGGATCTACAGGCTCCGGAGACTCCAGGTGGGACTCTGCCAGAGACAGAGACGCTTGGTCACAGGCTGGGTGAGCTCGGAGCACTCCCAGAAGCCAGTGAGACGGGACTGCATAGGCACGATTTTCTCTGAGCGCGGTCTGCAGGTGCGCGCAGTGTCGGCGGGCCCGCGGTGTCTGCCCGAGCGCGGTGTCTGCGGGCGGATGCGCGCGCGCACTCTCCGGCGCAAACGTGGGCTAGGGAGACTGGAGGGATTAAACCCTTTTCTCTGAAGGCGCACTGAAGACTGGGGCCCCTAGCTCTCGGCTCCTCTGAACCGGAGATTGGGAGGCCGCCATTGTCATTCCTGTCCTCCAGAACTCTACAGAAAGCGCGTTCAGGGAACAAAAGCTCCTGAAAGCAAACCTGAGAGGATTACTTAGCCCGGCCCCTGGTAAGGGCGGTGCAACTCCGCCTGGGGCAAAGACACCTGAGAATCACTACAACAGGCCCCTCCCCCAGAAGATCAAAGAAATCCAGCCAAGACCAAGTTCACTTAACAAGGAGAAGAGCGGATTCTTATCTGGACAAAATGACAAGGCGGAAAAACTCACCACAAAAAAAAGAGCAGGAGACAGGACCTAAGGCTAGGGACCTAATCAATACAGACATTGGTAATATGTCCGATCTGGAATTCAGGATGACGATTCTCAAGGTTCTAGCCGGGCTCGAAAAAGGCATGGAAGATATTAGAGAAACCCTGTCAGGAGAAATAAAAACCCTTTCTGGAGAAATAAAAGAAATAAAGTCTAATCAAGTTGAAATAAAAAAAGCTATTAATGAGGTGCAATCAAAAATGGAGGCTCTTACTGCTAGGATAAATGAGGCAGAAGACAGAATTAGTGATATAGAAGACCAAATGGCAGGGAATAATGAAGCAGACCAAAAGAGAGACAATCAACTACTGGACCACGAGGGGAGAATTCGAGAGATAAGTGATGCCATAAGACGAAACAACATTAGAATAATTGGGATTCCAGAAGAAGAAAGAGAAATAGGAGCAGAAGGTATACTGGAGAGGATTATTGTAGAGAATTTCCCTAATATAGCAAGGGGAACAAGCATCAAAATCCAGGAAGCCCAGAGAATACCTCTCAAAATCAATAGGAATCGACCCACACCCCGCCATCTAATAGTAAAATTTACAAGTCTTAGCGACAAAGAGAAAATCCTGAAAGCAGCACGGGACAAGAAGTCTGTAACGTACAATGGTAAAAATATTAGATAGGCAGGAGACTTATCCACAGAGACCTGGCAGGCCAGAAAGAACTGGCATGATATATTCAGAGCACTAAACGAGAAAAACATGCAGCCAAGAATACTTTATCCAGCTAGGTTATCATTGAAAATAGAAGGAGAGATTAAAAGCTTCCAGGACAAACAAAAACTGAAAGAGTTTGTAAACACCAAACCAGCTCTACAGGAAATATTGAAAGGGGTCCTCTAAGCAAAGAGAGACCCTAAAAGTATTACCAGAAAGGAACAGAGACATTATACAGTAACAATCACCATACAGGCAATACAATGGCACTAAACTCATATCTCTCAATAGTTACCCTGAATGTAAATGGGCTAAATGCCCCAATCAAAAGACACAGGGTTTCAGAATGGATAAAAAAACAAAACCCATCCATATGCTGCCTACAAGAAACTCATCTTAGACCTGAAGACACCTCCAGATTTGAAAGTGAGGGGGTGGAAAACAATTTACCATGCTAATGGACATCAGAAGAAAGCTGGGGTGGCAATCCTTATATCAGATCAATTAGATTTTAAGCCAAAGACTATAGTAAGAGATGAGGAAGGACACTTCATCATACTCAAAGGGTCTGTCCAACAAGAAGATCTAACAATTTTAAATATCTATGCCCCTAACATGGGAGCAGCCAACTATATAAACCAATTAATAACAAAATCAAAGAAACACATTGACAAGAATACAATAATAGTTGGAGACTTTAATACACCCCTCACTGAAATGGACAGATCATCCAAGCAAAAGATCAACAAGGAAATAAAGGTCTTAAATGACACACTGGACGAGATGGACATCACAGATATATTCAGAACATTCTACCCCAAAGCAACAGAATACACGTTCTTCTCTAGTGCCCATGGAACATTCTCCAGAATAGATCACATCCTGGGTCATAAACCAGGTCTCAACAGGTATCAAAAGATTGGGATCATTCCCTGCATATTTTCAGACCACAATGCTCTGAAGCTAGAACTCAATCACAAGAGGAAAT
>ML097462.1:7837-31534 GCA_003697995.1 Taxidea taxus jeffersonii
TTGTTTGTTTGGAGATTTTTGATGACTGTTTCAATCTCCTTACTGGTGATGGGCCTATTCAAGTTTTCTATTTCTTCCTGGTTCAGTTTTGGCAGTTGATATGTCTCTAGGAAAGCATCCATTTCTTCCAGATTGTCAAATTTGTTGGCATAGAGTTGCTCATAATATGTTCTTATGATTGTTTGTATTTCTTTGGTGTTGGTTGTGATCTCTCCTCTTTCATTCATGATTTTATTTATTTGGGTCCTTTCTCTTTTCTTTTGGATAAGTCTGGCCAGGGGTTTATCAATCTTATTAAATCTTTCAAAGAACCAGCTCCTAGTTTCATTGATTTGTTCTATTGTTTTTTTGGTTTCTCTTTCATTGATTTCTGCTTTGATCTTTATGATTTCTCCTCTCCTGCTGGGTTTCGGCTTTCTTTGTTGTTCTTTCTTGAGCTCCTTTGGGTGTAGGGTTAGGTTGTGTGTTTCAGACCTTTCTTGTTTCCTGAGAAAGGCTTGTATTGCTATATATTTTCCTCTCAGGACTGCCTTTGCTCTGTCCCACAGATTTTGGACAATTGTGTTTCCATTATCATTTGTTTCCATGATTTTTTTCAATTCTTCTTTAATTTCCTGGTTGACCCATTCATTCTTTAGAAGGTTGCTGTTGAGTCTCCATGTATTTGGGCTCTTTCCAAATTTCCTCTTGTGATTGAGTTCTAGCTTCAGAGCATTGTGGTCTGAAAATATGCAGGGCATGATCCCAATCTTTTGCTCCGGTTGAGACCTGATTTATGACCCAGGATGTGATCTATTCTGGAGAATGTTCCATGGGCACTAGAGAAGAATGTGTATTGTGTTGCTTTGGGATGGAATGTTCTGAATATATCTGATGTCCATCTGTTCCAGTGTGTCATTTAAGACCTTTAGTTCCTTGCTGATTTTTTGCTTGGATGATCTGTCCATTTCAGTGAAGGGTGTGTTAAAGTCCCCTACTGTTATTGTATTCTTGTCAATGTGTTTCTTTGATTTTGTTATTAATTGGTTTATATAGTTGGCTGCTCCCATGTTAGGGGCATAGATATTTAAAATTGTTAGATCTTCTTGTTGGACAGGCCCTTTAAGTATGATATAATGTCCTTCCTCATCTCTTATTATAGTCTTTGGCTTAAAATCTAATTGATCTGATATAAGGATTGCCACCCCAGCTTTCTTCTGATGTCCATTAGCATGGTAAGTGGTTTTCCACCACCTCACTTTCAATCTGGAAGTGTCCTCGGCTCTAGAATGAGTTTTTTGTAGGCAGCCTATTGATGGGTTTTGTTTTCTCATCCATTCTGAAACCCTTTGTCTTTTGATTGGGGCATTTAGCCCATTTACGTTCAGGGTAACTATTGAGAGATATGAATTTAGTGCCATTGTATTGCCTGTAAGGTGATCGTTACTGTATATTGTCTCTGTTCCTTTCTGATCTAATACTTTTAGGGTCTCTCTTTGCTTAGAGGACCCCTTTCAATATGTCCTGTAGAGCTGGTTTGGTGTTTACAAATTCTTTCATTTTCTGTTTGTCCTGGAAGCTTTTTATCTCTCCTTCTATTTTCAATGATAACCTAGCTCGATAAAGTATTCTTGGCTGCATGTTTTTCTCGTTTAGTGCCCTGAATATATCATGCCAGTTCTCTCTGGCCTGCCAGGTCTCTGTGGATAAGTCTGCTGCCAATCTAATATTTTTACCATTGTATGTTACAGACTTCTTGTCCTGGGCTGCTTTCAGGATTTTCTCTTTGTTGCTAAGACTTGTAAATTTTACTATTAGATATTGGGGTGCGGACCTATTCCTATTGATTTTGAGGGGAGCTCTCTGTACCTCCTGGATCTTTATGCTTGTTCCCTTTGCTATGTTAGGGAAATTGTCTACGATAATTCTCATCAAAATACCTTCTGCTCCCCTCTCGCTTTCTTCTTCTTCTGGAATCCCAATTATTCTAGGGTTGTTTAACCTTATGGTATCACTTATCTCTCGAATTCTCCCCTCGTGGTCCAGTAGTTGTTTGTCTCTCTCTTGCTCAGCTTCTTTATTCTCTGTCATTTGGTCTTTATATCACTAATTCTTTCTTCTGTCTCATTTATCCTAGCAGTAAGAGCCTCCATTTTTTATTGCACCTCATTAATAGCTTTTTAAATTTCAACTTGGTTAGATTTTAATTCTTTTATTTCTCCAGAAAGGGCTTTTATTTCTCCAGACAGGGTTTCTCTAATATCTTCCATGCCTTTTTCGAGCCTGGCTAGAACCTTGAGAATCATCGTCCTGAATTCCAGATCTGACATATTACCAATGTCTGTTTTGATTAGGTCCCTAGCCTTCGGTACTGCCTCCTGTTCTTTTTTTTTTTTTTTTTGTGGTGAGTTTTTCCACCTTGTCATTTTGTCCAGATAAGAATATATGAAGGAGCAAATAAAATACTAAAAGGGTGGTAAAGACCCCAGGAAAATGTGCTCTAACCAAATCAGAAGAGACGCCAAATCGTGGGAGGGGGGAGACAGGGGGTAAAAAGAAGTTCAGAAAAGAGAAAAAAAATTAAGGAAAGTGAACACAAATAAGGAAGAAGATAGAAAAAAAGAAAATATATATATATATTAGACTGGTAACTAGAACAGGGTCACCCACTTAATTTGGATAGTATTTAGGTCTCTTAGAAGAAACTACCTCCCAAAATTTTAAGGAATGAAAAACATATATAAGGGTAAACACAATGAAGTGATGAAATATGACTATAAAGTTGAAAAAAATTTTTTTAAATTTCTAACAAAGGTAAGATAAGGTAAGTTGGTAGGGAGAATAAAAATAAAGAAAAGAAAGTGGAGAGAACTTGCTTGTGCTGGAGACTAGATCAAGCCCGGTGCTAGAATTAGGGTGTATTTTGTTCTATTAGAAGAAGTTGTACCCCAAATTTTTTAGAAGAAAAAAACCCCCTATGTGTATATAAAGAATAAAATTAGATACAATGAAGGATAAAATATGACTATAATAATAAAGGTTCAGAAAAGATTTTTTAAAGAAAGTTATTAAAATATACTAGTTAAAAAACATTAAAAGAGGAAAGGGTAAGTTAAAAATTTTTTTAAAAATAGCAGAAGAGAAAAAACAATTAAAAAACTTAATTAACTTTGCAAGACTAAAGATTCATGGTGAGAAAACCATGAATTCCATGCTTTGCTTTCTTCTCCTCTGGATTTCCTCTGTTCTCCTTGGTAAGTGAACTTGGTCTTGGCTGGATTTCTTGTTGATCTTCTGGGGGAGGGGCCCATTGTAGTGATTTTCAAGTGTCTCTGCCCCAGGCGGAATTGTACCGCCCTTACCAGGGGCTGGGCTAAGTAATCCTCTGAGGTTCGCTTTTGGGAGATTTTGTTCCCTGAATGCTTTCCCTAGAGTTCCGGAGGATGGGAATGAAAATGGCGGCCTCCCAATCTCCGGCTTGGAGGAGCCAAGAACTCGGGTCCCCACTCTTCAGTGCCCCTTCCGAGAAAAGTGCTTAATCACTCCCATCTCCTTGGCCTCTAGCCATGCTTGGAGAAAATCGCGTGCAATCACTCCCGTCTCACTGGCCTCCAGCTGTGCTCTGAGGTCACCCAGCCTGTGACCAAGCATCTCTGTCTCTGGCACAGAGCTCCACCTGGAATCTCCAAACCCCGCAGATCCCTGGGCTCTCCCAGGTTGGAGTCTCCCCGGATCTTGTGGGGACCGCACGCACAGAGCACTGGCCTCTGTCACAGATTACAGTTCTAGGTAAACCCGAGTTGAGAGCTCACTCCTCGGCTCTGTCTCTGCAGCCGGCTTCCCTGCTCTAATACCTATGAGCTCTGTGACACTCAGACACCCCTGATCCTTCTATGACCCCATGGCACCTGAGCCCATGCTGTCCCCGCAAGGTCTTCACCCCAGTTTAGCCTCTGGAGCGATGTCCCTCTGTGGAGCAGACTTTTAAAAGTCCTGATTTTGGCAGCAGGACGAGGGACGCACATTTTGCAGACAATAGTATCGCTCGGCCCGTCCACCTCCCAGTTGCTGTGATAACCAAAAGCCTGAAAGGCCATCATGGCAGCGAAGCCCAAACTCCACTATCCTAATGGAAGAGGCTGGAATGGAATCCGTAAGATGGGTTTTAGCTGCCGCCGGAGTCGAGTTTGATGAAGAATTCTTAGAAACAAAAGAACAGTTGCAGAAGTTGCAGGATGGTAACCACCTGCTGTTCCAGCAAGTGCCAATGGTTGAAATTGACGGGATGAAGTTGGTGCAGACCCGAAGCATCCTTCACTACATAGCGGATAAGCACCACCTCTTTGGCAAGGACCTCAAGGAGAGAACCCTGATTGACATGTATGTGGAGGGAACACTAGATCTGCTGGAACTGATTATCATGCATCCTTTTCTAAAACCAGGTGACCAACAAAAGGAAGTGGTTAACATGGCCCAGAAGGCTATAATTAGATACTTTCCTGTGTTTGAAAAGGTTTTAAGAGATCATGGGCAAAGATTTCTCGTTGGTAACCAGCTGAGCCTTGCAGATGTGATTCTACTACAAACCATTTTGGCTCTAGAAGAAAAAATCCCCAATATCCTGTCTGCGTTTCCTCATCTCCAGGAGTTCACGGTGAAAATAAGTAATATCCCTACAATTAAGAAATTTCTGGAACCTGGCAGCAAGAAGAAGCCTCCTCCCGATGATATCTACGTGAGAACCGTCTACAACATCTTTATGCCATAAAACATCACGTACATCTGTGAGTGAGAGCTAGCGCCTGCCTAGACATTTCTGTGTCCACAGTAGAATCTTAATTGATGCCCTGATCCCAGCTCTCTCATGGTGCTATGTATAACCTTTCCTTAGTTGGGTCTTTCATGCCAAGATCTTTTCTAGAAACATCCATTGACCTTTTGTTTTGTCCGGTGAATAATTGTTAACACCACTTTTTCCTGAAAGCCTTTTCGGAGAGGCTGGCATTTCAGTTAGATCTGATGTGGTGACTCATTTCCTGACAACTAGGCTGGGCAAGACCTTGTGTTCTCCCTTGAGCTTCTTTCTCCCTTCTTATCCCTTTCTAAAAGCCCTCCAGTCTCTTCCTGATTTTTGGTGTTTAATGACAACAGAATATCTAGTGAATAATTCTTCTCAGCTATAATAAATCTGTGGTAGTAATGAAGGCAGTCAATATTAGCCAAAATAAAGAATTTACAAATCAAAAAAAAAAAAAAGTCCTGATTTTGTGCTCTGTTGCTCCACCGCTTGCCAGGAGCCAGCCCCTGCCCCCGTGGTCTATCTTCTAGTCGCGTTGGATTCACTTCTCTGCTGGTCCTACTTTTCAGAAAGTGGTCAATTTTCTGTTTCTAGAATTGTTGCTCTTCTTCTCTTGGATCTCCTTTTGGATTCGTACATGTTCAAAATGCTTTGATAAGCTATCTTGCTGATCTCCTGCTGCCTGATGTCATCTCAGCCTGGTACTTCTCCACCATCTTGACTCCTCCCCCTCACCCTATCTCTTTTTTTAATTAATTATTTTTAATTGACATTTAGTGATTATTTGCCCCAGGGCTACAGGTCTTTGAATCGTCAGGCTTACACACTTCACAGCACTCACCATAGCACATATCTTCCCCGATGTCCATAACCCAACCACTCTCTCCTTCCCCCCTCCCCCAGCAACCCTCAGTTTGTTTTGCGAGATTGCAAGTCTCTCTCTCTCTCTTTTAAAGGTTTTTATTTTTATTTAGTTGTCAGAGAGAGAGAGAGAGAGCGAGACCACGCACAGGCAGGCAGAGTGGCAGGCAGAGGCAGAGGGAGAATCAGGCTCCCTGCTGAACAAGGAGCCCCGTGTGGGACTCGATCCCAGGACATTGGTATCATGACCCAAGCCGAAGGCAGCCGCTTAACTGACTGAGCCACCCAGGTGTCCTGAGATTGAAAGTCTCTTACAGTTTGTCTCCCTCCTGATCCCATCTTGTTTCATTTTGTCCTTCTCTACCCTCTAAATCCCCCACTCTGCTTCTCAGATTCCTCATATCAGCGGGATCATATGATAATTGTCTTTCTCTGATTGACTTATTTCGCTCAGCATAATATTCTCTAGTTCCATCCATGTCATTGCAAATGGCAAGATTTCATTTCTTTTGGTGGCTGCATACTATTCCATTGCATATATATACCACATCTTCTTTATCCATTCATCTGTTGATGGACATCTAGGTTCTTTCCATAGTTTGCCCATTGTGGAAATTGCTGCTATAAACATTCAGGTGCATGTGCCCCTTCAGATCACTACATTTGTGTCATTAGGGTAAATACCTAGGAGGCATTGCTGGGTTGTAGGATAGTTCTATTTTCAACTTTTTGAAGAACCTCCATGCTGTTTTCCACAGTGGTCGCACCAGCTTGCATTCCCACCAACATTGTAGGAGGGTTCCCCTTTATCCACATCCTCTCCAACATCTGTCATCTCCTGACTTGTTAATTTTAGCCATTCTGACTGGTGTGAGGTGGTTTTGATTTGTATTTCCCTGATGCCAAGGGATATTGAGTGCTTTTTCATGTGTCTGTTGGCCATCTGGATGTCTTCCTTGCAGAAATGCCTGTTCATGACCTCTGCCCATTTTGTGACTGGATTATTTGTTCCTCTGGCAATTAAGTTTGATAAGTACTTTATACGTTTTGGATACTTTATACATTTTTTATACTAGTCCTTTATATGATATGTCATTTGTGAATATCTTCTCCCATTCCATCAGTTGTCTTTTGTTTTTCTTGACTGTTTACTTTGCTGTGCAAAAGCTTTTGATCTTGATGAAGTCCCAAGAGTTCATTTTTGCCCTTGCTTCCCTTGCCTTTGGCGATGTTCCAAGGAAGAAGTTGCTGTGGCTGAGGTCGAAGAGGTTACTGCCTGTCTTTTTCTCAAGGATTTTGATGGATTCCTGTCTCACGTTGAGCTCTTTCCTCCATTTTGAGTGTATTTTTGTGTGTGGTGTAAGGAAATGGTCGTTTCATTTTGCTGCATGTGGTTGTCCAATATTCCCAACACCATTTGTTGAAGAGGCTGTCTTTTTTCTATTGGACATTCTTTCCTGCTTTGTCAAAGATTAGTTAAACCATAGAGTTGAGGGTCCATTTCTGGGATCTCTATTCTGTTCCATTGATCTATATATGGGTCTGTTTTCATGCCAGTACCATATTGTCCTGACGATGACAGCTTGTAATAGAGTTTGAAGTCTGGAATTGTGATGCCACGAACTTTGGCTTTCTTTTTCAACATTCCTCTGGCTATTCAAGATATTTTCTCTTTCCATAGAAATTTTAGGATTATTTGTTCCATTTATTTGAAAAAAATTGATGGTATTTAGGTGGGGATTGCATTAAATGTATAGATTGCTTTAGGTAGCATAGACATTTTCACAACATTTGTTCTTCCAATCCATGAGCATGGAACATGTTTCCATTTCTTTGTATCTTTCTCAGTTTCATTCATGAGTACTTTATAATTTTCTGAGTACAGATTCTTTGCATCATTGTTTAGGTTTACCCTTAGGTATCTTATGATCTTGGGTGCAATTGTAAATGGGATTGACTCCTTAATTTCTCTTTCTTCTGTCTTGTTGTTGGTGTAAAGAAATGCAACTGATTTCTGTGCATTGACTTTACATCCTGACAGTTTACTGAATTCCTGTAGGAGTTCTAGCAGTTTTGGGGTTTAGTCTTTTGGGTTTTCCATGTAAAGTATCATATCCTCTGCAAAGAGTGGGAGTTTGACTTCTTCTTTGCCAATTCGGATGCCTTTTATTACTTTTTGCTATCTGATTGCTGAGGCTAGGACTTCTAGTACTATGTTGAATAGCAGTGGTGATAGTGAACAGCCCTGCTGTGTTCCTGACCTTAGAGGAAAAGCTGTCAGTTTTTCTCCATAGAGAATGATATTTGCTGTGAGTTTTTAATCTAATAGTAAAACTTACAAGTCTTAGTGACAAAGAGAAAATCCTGAAAGCTGTACAGGACAAGAAGTCTGTAAAATACAATGGCATAAATATTAGATTGGTAGCAGACTTATCCACAGAGACCTGGAAGGCCAGAACGGACTGGCATGATATATTCAAAGAACTAACTGAGAAAAATATGCAGCCAAGAATACTATATCCAGCTTGGCTCTCAATGAAAATTGGAGAGATAAAAAGCTTCCAGGACAAACAAAAATTAAAAGAATTTGCAAACTCCAAACCAGCCCTACAGGAAATATTGAATGGGGCCCGTTAAGCAAAGAGAGAGCCTAAAAGTAGCAGGCCAGAAAGGAACAGAGACAATATACAGTAACAGTCATGTTACAGGCAATACAGTGGCACTAAATTCAAATCTTTCAATAGTTACCCTGAATGTAAATGGGCTAAATGCCCCAATTAAAAGACACAGGGTATCAGAAAGGATAAAAAAAAACAAAAACAAAAACAAGACCCATCAATATGCTGTCTGCAAGAGACTTATTTTAGACCCAAAGGCACCTCCAGATTTAAAGTGAGGGGGTAGAAAACAATTTACCATGCTAATGGACATCAAAAGAAAGCTAGGGTGATAATCCTTATATCAGACAAATTAGATTTTAAGCCAAAGACTATAATAAGAAATGAGGAAGGACACTATATCATACTTAAAGGGCCTGTCCAACAAGAAGATCTAACAGTTTTGAATATGTATACCTGTTACATGGGAGCAGCAAATTATATAAACCAATTAATAACAAAATCAAAGAAAAACATTGACATTAATAAAATAATAGTAGGGGACATCAACACCCCCCACACAGAAATGGACAGAGGATCTAAGCAGAAGATCAACAAGTAAATAAAGGCTTTAAATGACACACTGGACCAGATGGACATCACAGATATATTCAGAACATTCTATTTGAAAACAACAGAATACACATTCTTCTTTAGTGCACATGCCACACTCTCCAGAATAGATCACATCATGTGTCACAAATCAGGTCACAACTGGTACCAAAAGATTGGGATCATTCCTTGCATATTTTCAGACCACAATGTTCTGAAGCTAGAACTCAATCACAAGGGGAAAGTTGGAAAGAACTCAAATACATGGAGGCTAAAGTGCATCTGACTAAAGAATGAATGGGTCAACCAGAAAAAGAAGAATTGAAAAAATTCATGAAAACAAATGAAAATGAAAACACAACTGTTCAAAATTATTGGGACACAGCAAAGGCTGTTCTGAGAGGAAAGTATATTAGCTATACAAGCCTTTCTCATGAAAGAGGAAAATCTCAAGTACACAACCTAACCCTATACCTAAAGGAGCTGGAGAAAGGACAGCAAATAAACCCTAAACCCAGCAGGAGAAGAGAAATAATAACAATCAGAGCAGAAATTAATGAAATAGAAACCAAAAGAACAGTAGAACAGATCAACGAACCTTGGAGTCGGTTCTTTGAAGAATTAATAAGATTGGTAAACCCTGACCAGACTTATCAAAAAGAAAAGAGAGGACACCTGGGTGGCTCAGTGGGTTAAGCCTCTGCCTTTGGCTCAGGTTGTGATCTCAGTGTCCTGGGATTGAGTCCCGTATCGGGCTCTCTGCTTGGCGGGGAGCCTGCTTCCTCCTCTCTCTCTGTCTCTCTCTGTCTCTCTCTCTCTCTCTTCGCCTACTTGTGATCACTCTCTGTCAAGTGGATAAATGGAATCTTTAAAAAAAATAAAAAGAAAAGAAAAGAGAAAGGACCTAATAAATAATATCATGAATTTAAGAGGAGAGGTCACAAACAACACCAAAGAAATACAAACAATTATAAGAACATATTATGAGCAACTATACATCAGCAAATTTGACAATCTGGAAGAAATGGATGCATTCCTAGAGAAGTATAAACTACCAAAACTAAACCAGGAAGAAGTAGAAAACCCAAACAGACCCATAACCAGTCAAGAGATTGAAGCAGTCGTCAAAAATCTCCCAAAAAACAGGAGCCCAGGGCCAGACTGCTTCCCAGGGGAATTCTACCAAACATTTAAAGAAGAATTAATTCCTATTCTCCTGAAACTCTTCCAAAAAATAGAAATGGAAGGAAAATTTCCAAACTCATTTTATGAGGCCAGCATTACCTTGATCCCAAAACCTGACAAAGACCCCATCTAAAAGGAGAATTACAGACCAATATCCTTGATGAACACGGATGAGAAAATTCTCACCAAAATACTAGGAAATAGGAACAAACAGTGCTTTAAAAGGATTATTCCCCACGACCAACTGGGATTTATTCCATGGCTGCAAGGTAGGTTCAACATCTGCAAATCAATAAATGTGGTACAATACGTTAATAAAGAGCAAGAACCATATGCTACTCTCAGTAGATGCTGAAAAAGCATTTGACAAAGTACAGCATCCTTTCTTGATCAAAACTCTTCAAAGTGTAGGGATAGAGGACACATACCTCAATATCATCAATACCCTATGTCTTTTAATTGGAGCCTTTAGTCCATTTACTTTCAGAGTGATTTTTGAAAGACGGATTTAGTGCCATTACGTTACCTGTAGAGTTGCTATATCTAGTGATATTCTCTCTTTCTTTTTAGTCTTTGTTGCTTTTGGTCTTTTTCCCCATTCAAAGCATATCTTTTAATATTTCTTGCAGTGCTGATTTAGTGGTCATGAACTCCTTTAGTTTTTGTTTGGGAAACTCCTTATCTCTCCTCTTATTCTGAATGATAGCCTTGCTGGAAAGAGTATTCTTGCCTGCATATTTTTCCCATTCAACAAATGGAATATATCATGTGTCTTTCTTTTGGTCCAAGTTTCTTTGGACAGATCTTTTCTTAACCTGATCTGTCTTCCTTTGTGGGTTAAGAGTTTTTTCTCTTGTTGCTTTCAGGATTCTTTCCTTGTCTGTGTATTTTGTGTATTTGACTGTGATATGTCTTGGTGGTGACTGGTTGGCTTTTGTTAAATTTAGTGGAACTTCTCTGTCTTTCTTGGATTTCAATGTTGTGTCCTACCCAGATTAGTGAAGTTTTTAGCTACAATTTGCTCACATAAATCTTCTGCCTCTTTTTCTCTCTCTTCTTCTTCTGGGACTTCTATGGTAAGAATGTTATGACACTTTAAGGAGTCACTGAGTTCCCTAAGTCTTCATTCTTTCTTTTCTTCTTCTTTTCAGCTTCATTATTTTCCATAACTTTATCTTCTATATCACCAATTAGTTCTTTTACTTCTTCCATCCTTGTTGTTATGACATCCAGTTGGATTTCCATCCCAGATATAGCATTTTAAATTTTCTTTTGGCTGGTTTTTAGTCCTTTTACTTACTAGAGAAGTGCAGAATTCTCTAATGTTCACTATGCTTTTTCCAAGCCCAGTTAGTATCCTTATAATTGTTCTATAATCTGTTTCAGACATCTTACTTATATCTGTATTGATTAAATCCCTAGCCATGACTTCTCCCTGTTCTTTCTTTTGGGGTGTATTCCTCTATCTTGTCATTTGTTCCAGATCACTGGGGTGTGTGTGTGTGTGTGTGTGTGTGTGTGATTGTTGCAAAAACATGTTATATTCCTGCTCCTGTGAGTAATGGCTATATTAAGAAGAGGGTAAAAAAGGTAGGGGGTTCCTATATGTAGTCTGCTATTGTTTTTTGGCTGCTCCTACCCACAGGTCAGCCTTCTGCAGAGTTTCTTCTGGCCTGCAGTTGGGGGGCTGTGTTTGGATGTTGTCCACTGTGTGGCAAGTTTTAACTAAGTGTGATTTGGTCTGCTTGTAAAAGAAGCTAGATCGAGAGAGAGAGAGAGAGAGAGAGAGATGCTAGATCTTATTTCCCATAGAACTGAAGCTTTGCAGCACTCTATGGTGGGGAGACTTGATGCATGTGGGGGGTTTGTGCTGGTGTTCTGGGGGAGGGGTCTGTGGCACTGATTCTCAGGAGGACTTGACCTAGTGGAGATGCACCTGCAGGGCACAGGGGGGTGGTGGTGCTTGTTGTAAGTGGCTCCAGCCTCCAAATGGGGGCACTGTGTATTGTGCTGAATTTGGTCATTGCTGGTAGGCAGAGGCAAAACTGGCTTTGCTCAGCACTCTCATTCCTGGATTGGGGAGTTCAGGCACAACACTCTTCAGGAAGCCCTCACAGAATAGCAAACAATCACCCCTCTTGTGTACCTGGCTTCTGTCAAGTTCCTGCCTTCACCATGTTTGTGTCCAAGCTGTCTGCCTGTTAGGTGGCCCAATACTATGTTTTATCTTAGACACATCTGGGTTTCAAAACCAAATTTTAGGGACCAGTGCAGCACGGACCAGTCCTGATACTCTGGATCATGGTCTCATTGTGCTTTTGCCACTTGTTGTTTTGTCCCAGAAAAGCAGTCACATGACTGTCCAGTGGTTCAGAGTTTAAAAGTGGAACAAAAAGGCACTGAGTTTGCTGCCCTCAGCTGGTGTCTTTGGTCACCTTACACTAGGGAAGAGGCAGCATGTTGGCACTGCCTGTTCTTTTGTCCCCAGAGAGACTGTTCCACCACTCACAAATGCACTCCAAGAAGGGCAACCCAGCCCTCGATGTGCAACCCAGAAGATCCTCCGACCATTCTGCCCACTCCTAAGTATCTGTCCTTCTTCCCTGCAGGAGCACTTCTTAGCCTGCCACGGATGACCCCAGCGGTGGTATGGACTTCTAAAACTTCAGGCTTTGTGGCCTGCTACTTATAATAACTTACAGTCATCAGCTCTTCTCCTTTTCTCAGTCATTGGTTTTAAAGAAGAATTTTTCTTATGTACTCCCCTGCCTGCTCCTTCATGCTCTCTCTGTGTCCTCATTCCTCTTTCCATGATCAGGACTCCTTCCCCTTCACGGCACCTGCAGTTCTTTTCTCCCTCAAATTAACTCTCCTCAGTTCCTATCTTACACGAGGTGGTCGTTTTTCTACTTGTAGATGTGTAGTTTTGTCCTTTCAGTCTTCAGATTGATTTCTTGGATGTTCCAAATGATTTGACATTTATCTAGCTGTGTTTGAGGGATGAGGAAAGCTTAAGGTCCCCCTATTCCTCTACCATCTTAACTCCTCCCAGATCTTTAATAGTTAAGCAGAAAGTACACTCTATTCCTTAACTTCCAAGGTTTAATTACCTCTCTGAAATTCCTTTCTCATAGTTTTCCAGCCTCTGGTTACACACTTGGAGTTTAAGGTGTACTCACTTACAAGGCAGCCCAATCCATTTTTGCACTTCTCTTACTTAGACAATACACAGTGTTATTTAAACATTATGATCTTTTTAAAGTTAGATCTGGGTTTAAATCCTGGCTCTATACCTTACTGAAGAAGTTGCTTTATCTCTTTGAACTTCAGGTAGCAAATTATGCTACATATATGCCTCTACCTAGGTCCACATAGGAACTTGAGATCTTTCAATATCACAGAAAATATTTTAAACCAGAGGAGCAATAATTAACTAGTAAGTACTTTGTAATAAGGCTTTGATCATTGCTTATTATTGACTCAGTCAATATCTTCCAAGCTGGGTATAATTTCTCCATGCTTTATCAACTCTGAAGAATGTTATTATTTTCAAAACTTTCAAGTCACCCAAGCTATCTCAATAACAGCTCTTCTTAACAGCAGACAGAATATGTCCCTCAGAAGCAGATGTTTTTTCTTATCCTGTCTCTATACTTTTGCTCATGCTGTGCTCAAAACTTGAAATGCCATTTCATTCTCCTCTCAATCATTATAAATCCTATTCATTCTTCAGGGCAAGATTTAATTTCAGCCTCCATCATGAAGCCTTTCTTGATCATTCCCAAACATAAGGCTCTCTTCAAACACATGGAATTGACCATACACAATATAACATTTTCCCTAGTCATTCAAAAAAATCCTTTTAAAAAATGTCCTATTTGTAGCATACCTACTATGTGCCAAAATTAATAAGGAATACAAAAATATACATAAACAAGGTATTTGAACTAGTACACAGAAATAGCTAATTAGTGGACCTGAAACAAAACTAATAATGGAGCAACACAATTTTTTATTTGTTTCAGGTATAAAATATAATGGTACAAATATTCTATACATTTCTTAGTGCTCATAAAGCTAAGTGTATTCTTAATCCCTTTTATCTATTTCACCCACTCCCACCCACTTTCAGTCTGGCAACCATCAGTTTATTTTGTATATTGAAGTCTTTTCTCTTGTTTGTTTTTCTTTTTAACTTGTTCATCTTTTACTTAAGTTACCCCAAATGGGGTTAATTGTATGGTATTTGTCTTTCTTTAACTTATTTCATTTAGCATTATACCATCTAGGTACATCCATGTTGTTGCAAATGTCAAGATTTCATTCTTTTTTAGGGCTGAGTGATATTTCATCGAATATATATTCCACATCATCTTTATTTATTCATCTATCAATGGATACTTGGGTTACTTCCATAATTTGGGTATTGTAAATCATGCTTCAGTAAACACAGGGCTGTGTATATCTTTTTGATTTTGTGTTTTCATTTTCTTTGGGTAAATGCTCAGGAGAGTAAGAGAAATGATTTAATTATAGCTTCCAGTAAGAAATAGATATTGATGGTGAAGCCTGGACAGTTTTGATCTGAAAAAAGATGAGATATGGAGTGGAGGGTCTTTGAAACTGAACATGATAAGCTTGAGGGTTTCCTGGGACTAGGGACTCCAAGAAAAAACTAAAGAGCTCAGAGCTAAAAGTGACTGGAACTGGAAAAATAAGACTTGTATGTAGAGACAACATGAAACTTCTGGTTTCTCCTCTGGCTTGTAAGTCATCACTCCTGTTCTCATAACAAGAAAAAAAGAACAAACTAAACATCGTTGACCCTTCTTACATGCACTGGAGAAGTGATATCTTAGAGAAAACTGCTTACCCCACCCCCCAGTTGGATAGTCAGACAGGGGGATACAGAACACAACTTATTAGAGCAGAAGCCCAGGAGCAGAAAGTGCCCCTAGAAATGATAATGAGTTAGGAAAACAAACTGTAGTTGACACATTGTTGGAGGTTCAGTGTGGACAAGCTTGTTAGTTAAAAATTCCAGAGGGGACCAGTTTTAGGGGAGCCTCCACATTTTCATGAGTTTTATCTCTAGGAGCACTACGGAATTTTCACAGTGAAGATTCAAAAAAAAAAATAATAATCCCCCTGTGCTTCCAGCAGAGGAAGGGGGAGAATAACCATTTTGAACTATGCCCAGAAAATTCTGCTCTTTTTAAAAAGGCCTGCCTTCAAAGGAAACTACTCTATCAAAACCTGACTGACTGGGATTTTACCAGAGCCAAAATGTCCCAGGGGAAAGGAAATACCAAACTCCAGCCCCCTCTAGGCTTTCTGTCTCACCTAAGGGGGTAAAAACTGAGAAGCACTTGTGAAGATCATGGCCTAGTAATGGAGGTTCACTAAAAGACTGATCCTTAATCATAGGACTATAGAATGCTTCCCTTTTCCCCACACCTCACCATTACTTCAAGAGTGCTTCTGTATTATAACAGAGAAATGCAGCTGAAAGAACTGTGTCTCAGATACTACTTAAGAAGTCTCAGGGCATCTGGGTGGCTCAGTCAATTAAGCATCTGCCTTCAGCTCAGGTCATGATCCCAGGGCCCTGGGATTGAGTCCCATGTTGGGCTCTCTGCTCAGTGGGGATTCTCCTTCTCCCTTTCCTTCTGCCTTCCTCTCCCTCTCACCCCTGTCAAATAAATAAATTTTTTAAAATCTTTATTAAAAAAGGAAGTCTCAACAGAAGAGAGAGAGGAAAACAAAAACAAGTGCACCAGAAAAAATTTTGGTCTCTGACATCTACAGCTAAAGCAAATGGTAAACACAGTAAACACCAAGCAGATAAACATAAAACTTCACAGTAAAGGCCTATTTACCTCAGTTCCTTTTACTAAGTAAATCATGTCTGGCTACTAGTAAAAAAATAAAAGACATACTAAAAGGCAAAAAAAAAATACAGTTTGAAGTGCCAGAGCAAGCACGAGAATCAGATTCAAATATAGCAGAGATGCTGGAATTATCAGACTGAGAATATAAAGTAACTATATTAATATGATAAGGGCTCTGAGGGAAAAAAATGGACATCATGCAAGAACAGATGGGTAATTTGAGCAAATATATGGAAACTCTTTTTGAGCAAATATATGGAAACTCTTTCTTAAAGAATCAAAAGGAAATGCTAGAAATCAAAAACAGAAATACAGAATTACATTTGATAGACACATCAAAAACAATAGACTGGACACAGCTGAAGAAAGAATCAGTGAACTTGAAGGATTGTCAATAGGAACTTCTTTTTTTTTAAAGGTTTTATTTATTTATTTAACAGAGATCACACAAGTAGGCAGAGAGGCAGGCAGAGCGGGGAGGGGAGAAGCAGGCTCCCCGCCAAGCAGAGAGCCCGATGCGGGACTTGATCCCAGGACCCTGAGATCATGACCTGAGCCGAAGGCAGCGGCTTAACCCACTGAGCCACCCAGGCGTCCTGTCAATAGGAACTTCTAAGAATAAAATGCAAACAGAAAAAGGAATGAAAAGGACAGAACAGAATATGCAACCTGTGGGACAATTGCAAAAGTTGTAACATACACAATGCAAATACTAGAAGGAGAGAGAAAGGAGCAGAAGAAATATTCATAGTAATAATGACTGCAATTTTTTTCTAAAACTAATGAAAGACATTAATCTAGAGATGCAGGAATCTCACAGAAGACCAAACAAGGCAAATACCAAAAATATATTCCTAGGCATATCATAATCAAACTGGAAAAAATCAAAGGCATAGGAAAATCTTGAAAGAAGCCCGATGAACAAAACACCTTATCTATAGAGGATCAAGGGTAAGAATTACATCAGATTTCTCTTCAAAAACTATTTTAACAAGAAGAGTAGAATGAAATATTTCAAGTATTGAAAGATAAAGCCAGTGAACCTAGAATTCTGTATTCAGAGAAATTATATTTCAAAACTTAAAGAGAAATAAAGCCTTTCTTAGACAGAAGTTGAGAGAATTTATCACTAGTAGATATGCTCAAAAGTTCTTCAGAAATAAGGAAAATTATATAGGTCAAAAACTTGGATCTACATTATGAAAGAGCATTAGAGAAGGAATAAATGGAGGTAAAATAAGATATATTACTTTTATCTTATGTGATACATAACTATTCAAGATAATAAAGTAACAATGTATTTGATAATTATAGCTTATGCATAAGTGAAATGAATGACACCAATGTTATAAAAGATAGGGAGAATGAATTGGGAATGCTCTGTTATAAGGTATTTGTACTACCTGTGAAGTGGTATGGCATTATTTGTGGGTTTTTTTGGAGGGTGTGTATTTTTAATATTTTTTAAAATTTTAGTTGGCACACAATGTTATATTCATTGTACTTGGATGTACTTGGTGTACTAGGATTAGTTGTAAATGTAAATTGCAAATTCTAGGGCTACTACTAGAAAAAGTAAAAAAAATACAATTGATATGCTAGGAGGAGAGAAAATGAAATCATATAAAATATTTAAAAGCAGAGAAGGCAGAAATAGAATGACAAAAAAAGAAACAAAGAACAGAGGCAACACATGGAAAACAGTAAAAATAAGGGTAGATATTAAGCCAACTATATCATAATCACTTTATATGTTAGTAGTCTAAATACCCCAATTAAAAGACAGTCTTAACACTAATTGAAAAATATATACCCACCCCCTATATTTGTTGCAGCATTATTTACAATAGCCAAGATATGGAAGCAACCTAAGTGTCCATTGACAGATGAATAGATAAAAATGATGTGGCATATATATAATTGAATATTATGCAGCCATAAAAGGGATAAGGTCTTGCCATTTGCAATAACATGTATGTATCTAAAGGGTATTATGCTAAGTGAAACAAATAAGACAGAGAAAGAAAATACTGTATGATTTCACTTATATGTGAAATCTAAAAAATAATACAAATGAATAAACAAAAAGCAGAATCAGACCCATAAAAAGAATAAACTGTTGTCAGAGGGAAGGGAGGAATGGGCAAAATGGTTGAAAGGGAGTGGGAGATACAGGCTTCCAATTATGGCATCAATGAAATAAAAAGCACAGCATAGGGAATATAGTCAATAATATTGTAAGAGTATTGTATGGTGACAGACGGTAGCTACACTGGTGGTAAGCATAGAATGAGGTATAGGGAAGTTAAACCACTATGTTGTACACCTGAAATTAATGTAACATTGTGTGTCAACTTTAGCCACGTTAAAAAAATTAGTCTTTTAGAGTGGATTAAAAAAAAAAAGGCTCAGGGCGCCTCAGTGGCTCAGTTGTTAAGCATCTGCTTTTGGCTCAGGTCATGATCCCAGGGTCCTAGGATCTAGCCCCACATTGGCCTCCCTGCTCAGCAGAAAGCCTGCTTTTCCCACTCCCACTCCCTCTGCTTGGTTCCATCTCTTGCTGTGTCTCTCTCTGTCAAGTCAATAAATAAAATCTTTTTTAAAAAAAGGCTCAACTCTATGTTGTCTAGAGGACACCCACTTTAAATATAAAGACAAAGATAGATTAAAAGTAAAGGAATAGAGATAGATGAATTGTGTTAACCTAATCAAAAGAATGCTGGAAGAACTATACTAATAAAATATATATTTATTAAAATAATAAAAGACAAAGATGACTTCAAAGTCATGGAAATTATCAAGGGCATTATGTAATGGTAAGGTCAATACTCCAAGAACACATAAAAGCCCCTAATATGTATGCATCTAACAACAAAGCATCAAAATACATGAGGCAAAAACTTATAGAACTGCAAGGAAAAAAAGATGGGCCCACTATTATAGTTGGAGATTTCTTATCTTATGTTATCTATCTTATGTGATAGATCCAACAGGCAGAAAATCAGTAAGGACAGAGTTGAATTGAACAGTACCATCTATCAACAGCATTACCAAATTCTATAAGTATTTTACAGAATACTGTATCCAACAACAGCAGAATGTACATTCTTCTCTAGCTCATGCAGAATATTCACCAAGATAAACCCATATTGTGGGTCGTAAAACAAACCTTAAAATTTTTTTCCAAGAATAGAGATAAAAAAGTATGTTCTTAGATCTCAATGGAATTAAACTAAAAATCAATAACCTGGGTGGCTCATTCATTAAGCGTCTGCCTTTCACTTGGGTCATGATCCCAGGGTCCTGGGATCTAGCCCCACACTGGGCTCTCTGTTTGGTGGTGGGCCTGTTTCTCTCTCTCCCACTCCCCCTGTTTCTGTTCCCTCTCTCACTGTGTCTCTTTGTCAAATAAATTTAAAAAATATTTAAAAAATAAAAATCAATAACAGAAAAGTGGCTGGAAAAGCCCACAATACTTGACTATTAACAAGCTTATTTATAACACATAGACTATGGAAGAAGTTTCTTGAAAAATTTTAAAATATTTCACATTAAATGAAAAATTATAACATCAAAATTTGTGGGATGCAGCAAAAGCAGCCCTTAGAGGAAAATTTATAGTAGTGAATTCATTTAGTAGAAAAGAAGAAAGGCCTAAAATCAGTAATCTAAACTTCCACCTTAGAAAACTAGGAAAAGAGAAGATTAAATTCAAAGTAAGCAGAAGAAAGGAAGTAATAGAAATTAGCACAGGAATCAATGACATTGAAAATGATAAATCAGTAGGGAAAATTAACAAAACTAAAAGCTATTTCTTTGAAAAAAATTAATAAATTTGATAAACTCCTACCCAGGCTAAGAAAAGACACAAATTACTAATACTTGAAATGAAAGAGGGACCATCACCACTAATCACATTAATATTTAAAATATAATAAAGGAATATTATGAACAGAAAACACAAAAACTATGTGACCACAAATTTGATAATCTAGGTGAGATGAACCTATTCCTTGAAGAATGCAATCTACCAAAACTCAGACAGGGAGAGATAATGTAAATAAGCCTGTTTTTGGTAATGAAATTAAATCAATAATATTCTTCCAAAACAGAAAGTACCAGACACAGATGGGTACATTGGTGAATTCTACCAAATATTTAAAAAAGAATATATATGGGGACACCTGGGTGGCTCAGTCTGTTAAGTATCTGCCTTTGGCTCAGGTCATGATCCCGAGGTCCTGGGATCGAGTCCCACATTGTGCTCCTTGCTCAGTGGGGAGCCTGTTTCTCCCTCTGGCTGCCACTCCCCCTGCTTGTGCTCTCTCTCTCTCTGACAAATAAATAAAATCTTTAAAAAAAAAAAAAGAATATATATGAAACTAATGAATCATTGAACACCACATCAAAAATGAACAATGTACTATATGTTGGCCAATTGAACATAAATAAATAAATAAAACATGTATCAATTCTGTATAATCTCTCCAGAAAATAAAAGCAGAAAGAATATTTCTTAATGAATCCCATAATGCAACATAATATAGTAGAAAGGACAGAAGACTAGAGTTCCAGTCTTGGTTTATATTACTTATAAGTGTGTATAAATCAGAAAACCTCTTTGAGTCTCAGTTTCTTCATTAGTAAAGTATGGTTAATAATACTGTTATGGACTGAATTGTATCACTCCAAATTCACATGTTGTTGTCCTAACCCCTACCATGGAATTGTACTTGAAGATAGACCCTTTAGGGAGGTGATTAAGTTTAAATGAGGTGTAATGCCTCCTAATCCAGAGGATTGGTGACCTCATAAGAAAAAACACTGTAGACTTCTCTTTCTGCACAAGCACAGAGGGAAGTCTACGTGAGGACATAATGAGAAGGCAGCCAGGAAGAAAGATCTCACCAGAAACTATCCCTGGCAACTTCTCCTGGACTTCCACCTTTAACAACTCTGTGGAAATAAATTTGTATTGTTTAAGCCACCCAATCTGTGGTATTTTGTTATGGCAGCTCCCACAGACTAATACAAATATCTACCTCTTAGTGTTGTGAACACCAATTCCAAAAAATGATATTGAAGATGATAACAGTTTATACAAATGTTGAATATTCTTATTAATACTCCTTTTCCTACAAATAGGGCATTTAAACCTGTAATAGTTAGTAGTTAACTATGCTATATTTCACAGCTTATTTACTTTTAATCTTCAGTGTTGAATTTTTTAACTTTATTTTATTTTTTCAATGTTCCAAGTTGCATTGTTTATGTACAACACCCAGTGCTGCATGCAATATGTGCCCTCCTTAATACCCACCACCAGGTTCATCCCACCCCCACCCCCCTCCTCTCCAGAACCCCCAGTTTGTTTTTCAGAGTCCACAGTCTCTTATCGATCATCTCCTCCTCTGATTTCCCCCAACTCCCTTCTCTCCTTCTCCCAATGTCCTCCATGTTATTCCTTATGCTTCACAAGTAAGTGAAACCATATGATACTTGACTCTCTCTGCTTGACTTACTTCACTCAGCATGATCTCCTCCAGTCCCGTCCATGTTGATACAAAAGTTGGGTATTCATCCTTTCTGATGGAGGCATAATATTCCATTGTATATAATTTCTAACAGTGTAGTAAATCAGTCCTGTTTGACAAGATACTGTCTTGATAATACACTACAGAAGATTCAGGTTTTATAAAAAGACAAGGGAAAAGGACATAGTCCAATGTTTCAGTCTAAAGAGCAGATATTGTTTTTTTAAGTTTTAATTTTAATTCCAGTTAATTAACATACAGTGTGTTATTAGTTTCAGGTGTACAATATAGTAATTATATACTTCCATACATCACAGTACATTCATCATAAGTGCACTCCTTAATACCCATCACCTATTTAACTCATCCCCCCACCAACCTCCCTTCTGGTAACCATCAGATTGTTCTCTATAATTAAGAGTCTGTTTCTTGCTTTGACTCTCTCTTATTTTTTTCCCTTTTATCATTGTTGTTTCTTAAATTCCACATATGGGTGATATCATATGGTATTTGTCTTTCTCTGACTTATTTGGCTTAGCCTTCTATTCCTAGCTCTATCCATTTCGTTACAAATGAAAGGATTTCATTCTTTTTATGGCTGAATAATATTCATATTATTATATACCTATTATATGCCTGTATCAATATACCACCTATCTCTATCTCTATCTCTATCTCTCTATCGATCTATCTATCTATCTCATCATCTATATTCTTTTGTCCATGCATCAGTCCATTGACACTTTGTCTGCTTCCATATCTTTGCTTTTATGAATAATGCTGTTACAAATATAGGGGTGCATATATCCCTTTGAATTGGTGTTCTTGTATTCTTTGGGTAAATATCCAGTAGCACAATTGCTGGATTGTAAGGTCATTTTGTTTTTAACTTTTGAGGAACTTCCATAGTGTTTTCCAGAGTGGCTGCAACCATTTGAACTCCCACCAACAGTGCATGAGTTTTCTTTTTTCCCCACATTCTTACCATAAGAAACTGTTGTTTCTTGTGTTTTTGACATTAGCCATTCTGACAAGTGTGAAGTGATAACTCACTGAGGATTTGATTTTCATTTCCTTGATGAAAAGTGATGATGAGAATCTTTTCATGTGTCTGTTGACAATCTGGATGTCTTCTTAAAGACAAGATGTTGACCATCTGCTCATGTCTTCTGCCCATTTCTTAATTGGATTATTTGGGATTGGGGTGTTGAGTTTTAAAAGTTCTTTATCCATTTTGGATCTTAGAAATTTGTCAGAGATTTCATTTGCAAATATCTTTTCCCCCCTGAGGAAAAAGGTTGTGTTTTAGTTTTGTTGATTATTTCCTTTGCTGTGCAGAAACTTTTTATTTTGATGAAGTCCCAGTAGTATATTTTTGCTTTTGTTTCCCTTGTCTCAGGAGACATATCTATTAAGAAGTTGCTATAGCTGATGTCAAAGAGTTTACTGTCTGTACTCTGCTCTAGGAATTTTTATGATTTCAGGTCCCATATTTAGGTCTTTCATCCTTTTTGAACTTATTTTTGTGTATGGTGTATGAAAATGATCCAGTTATATTCTTTTGTATGATTTTGTCCAGTTTTTCCCACACCATTTGCTGAAAAGACTTTTAACCATTGAATGTTCTTTCCTGCTTTGTCAAAGATTAATTGACCATGAAATTGTCGATTCACTTCTGGGTTCTCTTTTCTCTTCTACTGATCGATGGGTTTATTTTTGTGCCAGTACCATACTTCCTTGATCACTGCAGTTTTGTAATATAACTTGAAGTCCAGAATTATGATCCCACCAGCTTTGCTTTTCATTTTCAAGATTGCTTTGGCAATTCAGGGTCTTTTTTGTTTCATACAAATTTTAAGATTGTTGGTTTTAGTTCTATGAAAAATACTATTGGTATTTTGATAAGGGTTGCATTAAGTGTGTCAATTGCTTTGGGTAGCATAGACATTTTAACAATATTTGTTCTTCCAATCTATGAGCATGGAATGTCTTTCCATTTATTTGTGCCAGCTTTGATTTCTTTCATCAGTGTTAGAGTTTTCAGAATACAGGCCTTTCACCTCTTTGGTAAGGTTTTTTTCCTAGCTATCTTTTTTTTTTTTAAGATTTTATTTGTTTATTTCACAGACAGAGCTCACAAGAAGGCAGAGAGAGGGGGAAGCAGGCTCCCTGCTGAGCAGAGAGCCCAATGCGGGGCTCGATCCCAGGACCCTGGGATCATTACCTGAGCCGAAGGCAGA
>ML097462.1:31634-61624 GCA_003697995.1 Taxidea taxus jeffersonii
GCAGAGAGAGAGGAACGGAAGCAGGCTCCCTGCTGAGCAGAGAGCCCAATGCGGGGCTCGATCCCAGGACCCTGGGATCATTACCTGAGCCGAAGGCAGAGGCTTCAACCCACTGAGCCACCCAGGTGCCTCTTTTCGTAGCTATCTTATTATTTTTGGTGCAATTGTAAATGGGGTTGTTTTCTTAATTTCTCTTCCTGCTGCTTCATTATTGTGTATAGAAATGCAACATATTTCTGTACTTTGATTTTGTATTCTACAAGTTTACTGAATTTGTTTATCAGTTCTAGCAGTTTTTTGTTGGAGTCTTTTGGATTTTCTATAAATAGCATTATATCATCTGTAGAGAGAGTTTTACTTCTTTTTACTGATTTGGATTCTTTTTCTTTCTTTTTGTTTTCTGATTGTTTGTGACTAAGACTTCCAGTTCTATGATGAGTAAAAATGGTGAGTGGAGATTCTTGTCTTGTTCCTGACCTTAGGGGTAAAGCTGTCACTTTTTCCCCATTAAGAATAATGTTAACTGTGGATTTTTCATAGACGGTTTTTTATTATGTTGAGATACACTCCCCCTAAGCCCATTTTGTTGATGGTTTATGTCATGAATGGCTATTGAACTTTGTAATGCTTTTTTTCTCCATCTATTGAAATGATCATATTGTGTGTGGTTTTTTTTTAATTTATCAGAGAGAGAGAGAGTGAGAGCAAGCACAGCCAGATAGAGAGGCAGGCAGAGGCAGAGGGAGAAGCAGGCTCCCTGCCAAGCAAGGAGCCCGATGCGGGACTCGATCCCAGGACACCGGGATCATGATCTGAGCCGAAGGCAGCCGCTTAACCAACTGAGCCACCCAGGCGTCCCGATCATATTGTTTTTATCCCTTCTCTTATTGATGTGACATATCACAATTGATTGATTTGAAAATACTGAATCACCTTTGTGATCCAGGAATAAATCCCACTTGATTGTGGTGAATGACTTTTTAAATGTATTGTTGAATTCAGCTTGCTAGTAATTTGTTGAGAATTTTTGCATCTATGTTCATCAGGGATATTGAACTATGGTCTCTTTTTCAGTGGTATCTTTATCTGGTTCTGGTATCAGGGTAATGTTGGCCTCAGAATGAATTTGGATGTTTCCTTCGCTTTCCTATTTTTTTTGGGGGGGGGAGCAGTTTGAGAAGAATGGGTATTAACCTTTCTTTAAATGTTTGGTAGAATTAACCTGTGAAGCTATCTGGTCCTGGACTTTTGTTTATTTGGAGTTTTATTTTTTATTACTGGCTCAATTTCCTTGCTGTTTACCAGTCTTTTCAGCTTTTCTATTTCTTCTTGTTTCACTTTTGATAGTTTTTATGTTTCTAGGAATTTATTCATTTCTTCTAAGTTTTCCAGTTTGTTAGCATGTAGTTTTCCATAATGTTCTCTTATGATCATTTGTATTTCTGTGGTGTTGGTTGTTATTTCTCTTCTCTCATTTATGATTTTATTTGAGTCCTTTCTCTTTTTTTCTTGATAAGTCTAGTTAGAATTTTGTCAATTTTATTGATTTAAAAAAAACTGGTTTCATTGATCTGTCTTATCATTTTTAAAACCTTCTATATCATTTATTTCTGCTCTAATCTTTATTATTTCCTTCTTTCTGCTGGCTTTGGGTTTTTTTTTTGTTGTTGTTCTTTTTTTCTAGCTCCTTAAGTTATAACATTAGGTTATTTAATTGGGATTTTTCTTACTTCTTGAAAGCCTGTATTACTAACTTTCCTCTTAGAACCACTTTTGCTGCATCCTAAAGGTTTTGGGCTGTTGTGCTTTCATTTTTATTTCTTTCCATGTACTTTTAAATTTCTTCTTTATCTGTTGACCTATTCATTGTTTAGTGGTCTGTTGTTTAACCTCCATGTATTTGTCATCTTTTCAGATTTTTTCTTGTAGCTGACTTCTAGTTTCATAGTATTGTGGTCAGAAAATATGCATGGGAAGATTTGGTCTTGAAATTGTTTAGGTTTGTTTTGTGGGGTAATATGTGCTCTGTTCTAGAGAATGTTCCATGTGCACTTGAAAAGAATGTGTATTCTGATGTTTTAAGATGAAATGTTCTGAATACATTTCTTAAATCCTACCTCTTTCATTGTGTCATTCAAAGCTATGGTTTCCTTTTTGATGTTCTGTTTAAATGATCTGTCCATTGATGTGAGGTGTTAAAATCCCCTACTTTTGTTGTATTATTATTAATTCCTTTATGTTTGTTATTAACTGTTTATGTATTTGGGTGCTCCTATGTTGAGTTTATACATATTTACAACTGTTATATCTTCCTTTTGGAGTGTCCCCTTTATTATTATATGGTGTCCTTCTTTGTCTCTTGTTACATTCTTTGTTTTAAAGTCATTTTGTTCAGTGTAAGTACTACTATTCTGGCTTTTTTCATTCAAGATTTTATTTAAATTCCAGTTAGTTCACATATGGTGTAGTATTAGTTTCAGGGTAAATTTATTGATTCATCAGTTGCATATAACACCCAATTCTCATTACATCAAGTACCCTCCTAATACCCATCACCCAACTACCCCATCCTCCCACCCACCTCCCATCAGCATCCTCAGTTTGTTTCCTATAGTTAAGAGTCACTTATGGTTTGCTTCCCTCCCTGTCTTTATCTTAATTTATTTCTCCTCCCCTTCCCTTATGTTCATCTGTTCTGTTTCTTAAATTCCACATATGAGTGAAATCATATGGTATTTGTCTTTCTCTGACTGACTTATATTGCTTAGCATGATACACTCTAGTTTCATCAATGTCATTGTGAATAGGAAGATTTCATTCTTTTTGATGGCTGAGTAATATTTCATTGTATGTATATGGCATACATATATATGTGTGTGTGTGCACATCTTCTTTATCCATTCATCAGTTGTCAGACATTTGGGCTTGACTATTGTGAATAGTGCTGCTATAAATATTTGTATCCATTTGCATGATAGATGTTTCTCCATCTTTTCATTTTCAATATTCAGGTATTTTTAGATCTATAATGGGTCTCTTGTAGGCAGCATATACATGGGTCTTGTTTTTAAAATCTATTTTGTCACATTATGTCTTTTGATTGGAGAATTTTGTTTATTTACTTTCAAAGTAGTTATTGATAGATACGTGTTTATTGCCATTTTATTACTTTTTTGTGCTTATTTCTGAAGATTTTCTATTATCCTTCTTGTCTTTCACTACAAAGCAGATATCCTAAGCTTGGGTTGTGATCATGGAATATACTGGCCTGTGAGATCCCCCTAATTTGAAAGTGTTCTTTGTATGTTACTTTTAAGATCTTGTTGGGACCTGTACTAAAGATTAGAACATAGCTCCATATCCTCTATTTTTTTTATCTTTCTTCTCTCTTTAACTCCAAAGTATTAAAGCTACATACTCTTTGTTTTTTCCTTCAAAGACACCAAAAACAGAAATGGAAAGAGACAGGTTTAGTCCAAAGCACCAGTTTCCATTACCTTAACCTGCCTCAGTGGTTTTTCTAGAGTGTAGAATTTCTCACACTTGGTCTCAGGCCCACAGTGTGTGCAATACTTCAATCATATTGCTTGCTACATATTGGAGTGAGTGCTTAGGAATTATGAGTTCCTCATATATTAAAAGAAAGCTGACTACTTACATAGACACTGAGATAAAGAGGGGAATAGTTCTCAAAATTCCTCCTTGTCATGGAGTTATACTCAAATGTTGATAGAGTTCTGTTCTACATAACACACAAAGATGCACAGTTAGAGACTATGTTGGAAACTATAGATTCCAAGAATGTCATTCAAAGTCCTCCACACTCTGGTCCTGGCCCATTTTTCTGTTCTAATCTATTATGCTTACTCTTTCAGTTTAGTTCCATATATGTTTATTTGAGTGTTTGTGATATGTTTATTGGCCACACCCTAGGCCCTGTAGATAAACAAACCAATCTATCTACAGTCCTTTCTTCAAGAAGCTTCAAAGCTCATAGTCTCAGAAGGGAAAATTCTAAAGTGTACTGCATGGTTAATGGGATTATAGGAGCCTGCTCCATGTGAAGAAGTCATGCATGAGGGAGTGTGAGCCATTCTTGGCCACTGGTTTTTCTTACAGCCTTAGGAGGCCATAGGAAATAGAGAAGAGAACTTAGATATGTGCAGTGTAAGTCATGGGTTCCAGCTCTGTTGTGTTGATTTTGGGCAAGTCACTTCTCACAAGAGATGCAAAGTAATATTATTTTCCTGTTTAACCATAGGGAAGAGCTGAACAAATTTCAAGGAATGAGGTATAACTATCAATGAATTTTTTCCTTATGGTGAATATTTGTTCCTCAATAGGAAGTTTGACTCTTCCAGCAATTTTGAGAGAAGCTTGGAAAGCATGAAATGTGCTGACATTCTAGCAGTCTTGGTGTGTGCAAAGTTCTCAACCTGTAATCATCTAGGAATGCAATTCTGGGAATATCAGGTATCCAAATTCTACCCGTGTTTCTCCTTGATGTCCCATTTATCCCTAAGACATCTGCTATAACAGGTGTGTGTGTGTGTGTGTGTGTGTGTGTGTGTGTGTGTGTGTGTGCTTTAGCTGATAGAGGGAAAGATGTCTGGGTGAGGGGAGAGGGTAATGCTGCTGTGGATCAAAGGCATTTGAGATAACAGGCATTGGGGGTTCTGTAGTGTTAACAATGGGCTCCATTCCTTCAGGGATTTCCAAGGAAAAGGAGTAGGGATGAGAAAACAATCTAGATAGTGGTATCTGTTACCAATTCAGTACAAATAGTGCATAAAATACATAGGTAGACAAATATTTAACTTTAAAAAATCTTGAAAGTCAAAGTGAAAAAATTAGAGTTTTTGTCATCTCATAAATGTAAATAAAGCCATTCTTGAGAATAAAAAAAAAAGAGTGGAAAGACTGTTGCTCAAATGGAACCTTGGTATTTGGTAAAAAGGATATTTTGGAGGTCAAGATACTTGGATTCTAATCTCAGTTCTGTCATTGACTTGATATGTGACCTTAGGAAAGTAATCTCTTAGTTGTGATCCTCACTTTCTTAATATTAAAAAAGGGGCTGGAATAACTGGTTTCCAAGGTTACTTTCTCACTCTGACCTTCAATACTTTGGGTCCTCAAATTTCTTTAGAGAGGGAGCAAATACCAAGACTGTCAGATATTATAAACAGAAAGTGAAGGAATATAAGATAATAAAATAATTTCACAGTACAAAACCAGAAAGTATGAATTATGCATTGTATTATTGTGTTACTAGTATTTTACTCTACTTACTTTCCAGATTTCCCATAATAAATATCTTGTCCTATTTTCCCTAGAAACAGTACAAATATCCTGGTAATTGTAATATTTTACCATTCCAATTGAGTCTCCTAAACTGCCTTATTCGATCAGAAAGGATTTCAGAACACTTTTCCTTAGAAAATCAGAGAGGGGGCGGGGACGCCTGGGTGGCTCAGTTGGATAAGCAGCTGCCTTTGGCTCAGGTCATGGTCCCAGCATCCTGGGATCGAGTCCCACATCAGGCTCCTCGCTCAGCAGGGAGCCTGCTTCTCCCTCTGCCTCTGCCTGCCACTCTGTCTGCCTGTGTTCGCTCTCTCTCTCTAACAAATAAATAAATAAAATCTTAAAAAAAAAAAAGAAAATCAGAGAAGGGGGACCTGGGTGGCTCAGTGGGTTAAAGCCTCTGCCTTTGGCTCAGGTCATGATCTCAGGGTCCTGGGAGCGAGCCCTGCATTGGGCTCTCTGCTCAGCAGGGAGCCTGCCTCCCCCTCTCTCTGTGCCTGCCTCTCTGCCTACCTGTGATTTCTGTCTGTCAAATAAATAAATAAAACCTTTTTTAAAAAGCCACATTCATAAAAAAAAAAAGAAAATCAGAGAGGAAGACAACCCATAAGAGACTCTTCACTATAGGAAAGAAACTGAGGGTTGCTGGAGGGGAGGTTGTGGGGCATGGGGTAACTGGGTGATGGGCATTAAGGAAGGCACATGATATAATGAGCACTGGGTGTTATATGTAACTGATGAATAACTGAATTCTACCTCTGAAACTAATGATATGCTGCTCTATGTTAACTAATTGAATTTCAATAAAATAAAAAAAAAGAAAGCAATCCCTAATTTTTGCTTCAGAAAATATGGTTGCCATAACTCTGTAGCACTCATTTTATGTTTCCTTTCTAGGTTTTTTCTAATGCATATGAATTTTTTCATTGGCATAAAGAATATTCAAAGCAATTGAAACTTTCTATAAATATAATCTGCATGGATCACTTATTACTCACAAATGACATGTGTTTGGAAATACAAAAAATCATGCTTAAAACTAGACATGTACAGTGGATGTTTGGAATAGACAGGCAAATGAGGCTTCTCAGATGTAATGTTCTGGAGATAATCGTAGGTCAGAAGAATCTGGGGAGTAGGGAGGAATAGCAGCAGAAGCAGAGAGAAGGAAGTCTCAAGTATCCCTTATGTACAGCCTCTGCTGGTAGGGATTGGGAGCCAGAAGGTTTAGACTTAGGTGAAATAGAATGTAAATGATGTCTGCCTGAATTTTTATCTCTAGGCCAAACCTTTCCTGAGCCCAAGACTAGAATTTCAAACTGCCTGTTCTATCTCTCAGTATGCACCTCAAACTCATTCATCTTCCCTTCAAGACCTTTTTCTTCTCCTGAATTCATTATTCCTATAACTGGCACCATCACTTTTATTTTCCCAATTACTAAGACTAATAACTTTGGTAGTATCTCTGATTCTTCCATTGCCTCACTAAATGCAGTCAGTTGCCACATTGTGTGGCTATTCCACCGTAATATCTCTCATGAGCAAAAGCTCCTATGCATACTTACTATCACCACCTTCATTTAGGCCTTCATAACTTCTCATTTCAAATATTTTAATAACCTTTAATCTGGTGCATTCCTTTTAAACCTTATCAACTTCAACCAATAAAAACCTAGAGCAACATTTAAATTAGTTTCCTTTCCCACCGCTGGTTCCACCAGTAGTGTTAGACCAAGTTTATAGAACAGTGATATTCTTAGTTTTTAGTGGTACATGTGCATTTTTTTAATCAGAGATGTGAAGAAGGAATAGCATTAGTTTGCTGGACTTCCTGAAATAGAGGAAATTTCAGGAGTTTTAAGTGGACTAAGATGCTTGAGTAATTAGATTCTTTTCTAACTCTGAAGCACTCCTATTGTATGTTTTATCTCCTAATTTGGATGTTAAAACAGACCTGACATCTATAGCTTTCCTTTTGGCCACAACATAAAATTTGATCTTTGCTTCTTTTTTTATACACCTATATCAGCTGAATGCTTTTCTGTTGCTTTTAGCTCTCTAGCCTCATCTGATCCATTTCACAGGTGTTGGGAATTCAGGAATTTCCCCTTAGTATTTAGTGTCTCCTCCCTCATTACCAGCCTTGGCCTCTTACTACAGTCATATTTCCATCACTCATATGCACTTGGCCTCGTGGCAGATTTGCTGATGGGCTCTGCAGCCATCTCCCACAAACACAGGCCAAGAGGTGACATTCAATCTATCCAGAGTATACTTCCATCCTGCCAAAGCTGTAAAACTGTCTAGAATTGTAGTCCGTTCCAGTTATGTGCACCAAAGTACCTGCCAATGTCATTAATCAGTTTCCTAATGATTTCACAGTGCATCAGATAGAGTTCAGGTGGCTTGTAGTAAGAATGTAAGGCCGTAGCAGCATTGGGGTAGTTGTTTGGGCTCAGTGATCCTGAAACTCTTAAGCCACAAGGCATGAGAATTCCATTGGGTGTTTCTGGAACGAGTCCCAAAGACAAGGAAAATATCCAGGCAGAGGCAAAGGAAAGGTTAAGAGAACGCAGAATATCAGACAAAGGCTGCCTTCTCAGTGGGGGTTGTGGTGTGACCCAGCCCAGTAACCTCATGGCTGCCATTTAGTCAGTGGGCCTGCTTGTCTGGATCTAGGGGCAGGTCTGGAGGGCTTGCCCAGTGTCCATGTACAATGCTTCCACCTAACTCAAACCACATGCAGAAGGATCATGTCATACTTGGCATATAACCAATCAAGAAAGGCATGAGAGGGTGTCCAGACCTTAACTTGTTTGAACAAATGTTCAAAAAACATTTCTAAGGGGATATTCCAGAAAAACATACTCAAGGTCTTAAAACAGATGTTTAGTCTCTAGGAGGATTGTGTTGCTTTGCAGCCAGTATTATTGAATGCTATAAGTAGAACCAAATCAGTTCAAGATTTGAACCATGGTGGCTTTTCAGATTTTTCTTATAGTTTATTGTGGGCCAGGGAAAGGGTGGGTTAGATGAAAGGGGATAATGCTAAGGAGGCAACATTTTGTTGTGTTTTAGTGCCTCAGCTTCAGAGTTAGGCAGGCAAAGGCTTAGACCCCTGACTAGCTGAGTGACTTAATCTCTCAGAGCCTTCGTTTCCTCATTTGTAAAATGAGGGCAATAACATTGTTTACTTGATAGGTTTATGAAGTGGACTAAAAGGAAATATTTCTCTATATATAAAGTGTGCATAGTGCATATCATGTATTAAGCACTCAATAAGTCCTAGACCATATTATTATTAATATTACCACTAGAAGTACTTTTTTCTTTACTGCTTCTTCTACTATTACTATTATAATTACTACACTATACAACAACTACAAAAACTACTACTGCTGCTATTGCTGCTGCTACTACTACTACTACTGGTAATGAGGGAGGGCTTTTCCCAAATGAGTTGGGAAGTTGAATACCTCAAGTTCATGATTTCTTAATTTATGTAGAAAGTAGTAATATCAAGGAAGATCGCAGGACTGTAATTCTTAGAATGGGGAAATACCAAAGAAGTACAGGAACCTGGAATTGTATTTCTCTTATCTCAGACCCAAGCTTTCCACTCTTCTTTAGTTTGCTATGCAATATAGCGCAAGCCACTTTAGATCTCTAAGTTTCAGTAACTACCCTTGAAAATAAAATGTCACTGAAACTTATTTGCAAGTCACCTGGCCTATACCAGAGGCCTAAGCTGTGAATGGAATATATAAACAAACTGGTCCACATGGGGCATGATATCAGCCTCTAAAGTCACACCAAGCTAACTGGCTTCTATTCCAGAGACATGCTATAACGACTACCAGAATTTCTGTTAACCACTGCCAGTGATAACTTGAGCTCATTGTCATGGTCTTACTTTCAGTATATCCATCACCTTCTTATTTCACATTTTACCATCTATGTTTGTTCATCCATAATGTCTTTTAAAGGAATTTAATTAATTAATTCATTTATCTATCCATCCATTCAACAAATAATTATTGAGCAACTACAACATGCCAGACACTGTTCTTAGCACTGAGGATAAAGCACTGAACAAGCCAGACAAACGTCCCTGCTGTTATGAAGCTCATAGTCTAGCTGCCTGGTCTGGCCAAATGTAATATTCTAAGAAACATTATTGAGGTAAGTTCAGTCTACCTTTTTGAAACAAATTGTAGTCAATACTTTTCAACTGAACATGTCTTCTGGGAGGCATGGTTGGGTGGAGAGGGAGGAGATGGTCTTGAATCTAGCCTGAGAAAAGTATCAGAGGGTGGTTTGGGAAAGGGCTTTAATTATGACTATATTTTAATTTATCAGATGAATCTGGTTTATATAAATTATATAGCTACTATATGTTGTATAGGTGATGTATATTGAAATATGTTAGAAAGTAATGTGACTTTTTTTTTAAGATTTTTATTTATTTATTTGACAGACAGAGATCACAAGCAGGCAGAGAGGCAGGCAGAGAGAGAGGAGGAAGCAGGCTGTCTGCAGAGCGGAGAGCCTGATGCGGGGCTCGATCCCAGGACCCTGGAATCATGACCTGAGCCGAAGGCAGAGGCTTTAACCCACTGAGCCACCCAGGCGCCCCAGTAATGTGACTTTTAATTGTGTAGTTCATAAACTGGCTCTGAAGGCAGCTCCAAAAATAGCATTTCAAAAATATTCTGAACAATAATAGCATAATCATAATAAGTTTATAGATGATAGTTAGATCCTCAAAGGGACTACTTTGAAAAGTACAACATGCATTTGGATGTACAAGTTCTGGTATGTTCTTAAATATTAAATTAGCAGTTAATTTGTTTAAAAAAGTGTAGAAAATCAGTTATACTTTTTGTATGTATTTATTATGTTTGGACTTAGAGTCATACAATTCAGTAAGTAATTATAAAATTAGCTTACTTTCAAAAACACTGAATCAAACTTTTCTTTGCACGTAGGTTCTTTCAGTTGATTTATACATAATTTTCTGCATATGGGTCTTAAAATGCACAATATAGTTATTTGGCCATTACCTACGCTGTGTTACATTTTCAATATGCAAATCAACCTTCTGATCATATGACAAGTCTGAAGAAATACTGCCTTCTGATATGATGCCAGTGTATGATTAAGTTTCTTGTAATTTAACTGGTATTTATGTTACAGGCAGAATGTTAAATCAGGAATTGTAAACAATTCCTAGGCGATGTGTATAATGTTTGTATGTCATTCCTAGAAATTGTTCACAATGCCTGTAACATATATGCAACTAGCAACATGCCTGAAATATATAAGAAAACTTCAAGATGCAAACTGGCCATCCTCATACAATCCTGGATTATGACATTTGTTTTAATAATTCTACTTGTTTATCTGTTTGTATACTTAGATATTAACCATAATTCTAGTAATAACAGAGTTTATTTGCATAGTTCTTATGGGTTCCTAGATTTTTACTAGTTATTGGGTGATACAGGACTTTGAACATGCTCATTTTAAGAGGTACTAGGAATAAAAGAAACCAGTAAATTAAAATAAAGGGAATCTTTTTTTGTCAGATACTCTAAGGCCTCATCCAAATATTCTTAGTCCTGTTCACAAGCTGTAGCCCAAGCTCTCTTGCCTCTTTCCCCACGTAATTAGACTTTATCCGAGTAGTTTTTGATACCCTAAAGCCTTCAAAATTTTCTAGGTCACTCAAAAGAAGTCTAATAAGTTTACAAACCTCACTTTGTCTAAACATGAAATTTTCTTGTCTGTCCCTGTTCACTTTCCCACTTCAGTCTATACATAGTGTAAATATTTAATTCTACATATTTGATTCCTGCTTAAGTTTATTATATTTTCATATACTATTTTGAAATGATCTACATTTTGGTTTATGTTAACATTGTCTGCTATGTAACTACCCCAAACCAATTTTGAGATGAAGAAAAAAAAAGTCGAATTAGTCTGGCCTTTGAATGCTAAGGTCATATCAAATAACTTTTCAGAATTCTTTATCCTCCTAGCTGGAACATTTCTAGTCCATCTAAACAACTAAACTGATTTGGTAAACTTTTGATTGACCAATGGAACCAGAGCCCAGCAAGATTAGGCCAGGAAGTGAATTGGCAAGATAGGATGTAGGATCAAGAGGGAAACTTCTGAATGACAGAGAAGGGCCTTGTGACAATTGATCTCAGAATCTAATGTAGGTGCAAAGAAATTGGTTGGTATGGTATGATGCTGCTAAGTAGGATTTGACAGCCATGTAAGTGGGCCCGACCATTACTCCATTTCTTTCACCACTGTATCCAATTATGACCTACCTGTTCTAAACCCCACTCAGTCCTATCTTCTGTGTTGAAAACCTGCTAGTTGCTTCACTGGTAGTGGTAGTGGTCACGCTGGTGTTTTTTTCTTAAACCCCTCTAGTTCTTATTTACAATCATTTTGACTCTAGCACAGAATTGCACTTATCTAAATATTTACTGTGTGATATTTTCATGTATGCCTTATACTTATGGTGACCATATTTTATAAACCAAAAGTTAGAGCACATCATTTTAAAATTTAGGTAGACTATTTGAAATTAACAGTACCCTGAAAAACAGATGCTTATTCCTTTTTGTGTCACTCACTTATTAAATGTTGGCTGCTATTGATGATACAAAAATAAAGAGCAACATAAGTTGACATCTACTAAGTTACAAATAAAGGACACTGATAGTTGCAGTGTCTAATACAGGGATACATTGCACAAATGCCTTATCACTGTGTGAGGAATGACATGATAATCCTGAAAAAGGGGGAAAACTGTGGGAAAGGAAGAAGAGCCAAAAAGAAGTACCAGTAGCAAAAGATGTTATATAAGCATCATATCATATAAGACATCATATAAGGGTAGTCTAAAAAGATAGGAACTTGTTCTCCAGAAAGACAGAAATGAAAGAGGTTTCACTGATGTCTGTTAAGGATGTAGATTAGGTGAACTTGGATTTGTTTACCAAATTCTAGAATCCTTCACTGGGCTGCCTATATTCCTGCATACCAAACTTTCAAGTAAATTTAGAAAAATAGGGTGATAAGCACATGGAACTTGCTGTTTTAAGATGTAGTATATAGAATAAGAACATAGCTTAGAAAGTTTAGGTTCATTTAAGGCTGGCAAATCCATAAAGGATATTAAACTATTTGTATCCATTAATTTTTAGCTCAGTTAATGAAATAACTAGTTAATCCACCATAGAGCAGAAAGAAGCCATTCATCTAGAGTCAGACATGCTTACAACAACAAGAAGGGGTAGCTTAGAGTGAGGAGGAAATTAAAGTGGAGAGAATTATTTAAGACTACTAATCTGGAATTAGTTAGTTAAGGGGCTAATTTACCTACATACCTTAATATCACCTTAGTGTAACAAAGCATAGTACAGCAATTCATGCCTTTAATGGCAACCTTGAGTCATTAAGACAAAATTAAATTATATTCTATCTACTTTGTTTATGTGGATAGGTGATATCTCATTGTAAATCTGATTTGTATTTTCCTAATGGTGAGTGATGCTGAACATTCTTTCTGTGTCTGTTAGCCATATGTATGTCTTCTTTCAAAAAACGACTATTCATGTCTTCTGCCCATTTCTTGACTGTATTTTTTTGGGTGTTGATATTGACAGGTTCTTTATAGATTTTTGGAAACTAACTCCTTATCAGATATGTCATTTGTAAATATATTCTCACATTCCATAGGTTACCTAATATCTTTGTCAATTGTTTCCTTTGCCGTACAAAAGCTTTTATCTTGATGAAGTCCAGTAGTTTATTTTTGCTTTTGTTACCCTCACCTCAGGAGACATATCTATTAAGAAGTCGTTATGGCTTATGACAAAGAGATAGCTGCCTATGTTTTCTTGTAGGATTTTGATGCTTTCCTGTCTCCAATTTAGGTCTTTCATCCATTTTGATTTTATTTTTGTGTATGGTGTAAGAAAGTGGTCCAGTTTCATTCTTTTGGATGTTGCTGTCCAGTGTTCCCAACACCATTTATTAAAGAGACTCTCTTTTCTCCATTGGACATTCTTTCCTGCTTTGGTGAAGATTAACTGACTGTATGTTGTGGGTCCATTTTTGGGATTTCTATTCTGTTCCATTGATCTTTGTTTCTGTTTTTGCCAGTACCATACTGTCTTTTTTATTTTTTTTAAAAAAATTTCAGTGTTCCAAGATTCATTCTTTATGCACCACGCCCAGTGCTCTATGCAATACACACTCTCCTTAATACCTACCACAAGCCTCACCCAACCCCCCACCCACTCTCCTCCAAAACCCTCAGTTTGTTTCTCAGAGTCCACAATCTCTCATGCTACCATACTGTCTTGATGAATATACCTTTGTAATATGACTTCAAGTCTGGAATTGTGATTCTTCTGGCTTTGCTTTTCTTTTGCAAGGTTGTTCTGGCTATTTAGGGTTTTTTTGTGATTACACATACATTTTAGGGTTGTTTGTTTTAGCTCTGTGAAAAATGTTCATGTTATTTTGATAGGGATTGCATTAAATATGTCAATTGTTCTTGTTTGTATAGATATTTTAACAATATTTGCTTTTCTATTTTCTAATCCATGAACATGGAATGTCTTTTTTTCCTTTTTTGGTGTCCTCTTCAATTTCTTTCATAAGTGTTCTATAGTTTTCAGAGTACAGATCATTTACCTCTTTGGTTAGGTTTATTCCTAGTTATCTTATTGCTTTTGGTGCAATTGCAAATGGGATCAGTTCCTTGATTTCTCTTTCTGCTGCTTCATTATGTTGTACAGAAATGCAGAAGATATCTGTACATTGATTTTATATCCTCCAACTTTACTGAATTCATGTATCAGTTCTAGCAATTCTTTGGTGGAGTTTTTTGAGTTTTCTACATAATGTATAATGTTCCCTGTAAGTAGTCTAATTTTCATTTCTTCCCTACCAAACTGGATGCTTTTATTTCTTTTTGTTTTCTGATTGTTAAGTCTAGGACTTCCAGTACTATATCAAATAACAGTGGTGAGAGTGGACAATTGTGTCTTCTTTCTGACTGTAGATGAAATGCTCTCAGCTTTTCCGCAGTGAGGATGATATTAAGGGTCTTTCATGTATGCCTTTTATGATACTGAAGCATATTCCCTCTGTCCCTACATTGTTGGGGCTTTTAATCATGAATGGATGCTATATTTTGTCAAATTTTTTTCAATGCTTTTTTCTGCATCTATTAATAGGATCATATGATTCTTATCCTTTTTTAAAAAACTTTTATTTGTTTATTTGACATACAGAGATCACAAGTAGGCAGAGAGTCAGGCAGAGAAAGAGGGGGAAGCAGGCTCCCTGCTAAGAAGAGAGCCCAATGCGGGGCTCGATCCCAGGACCCTGGGTGGGATCATGACCTGAGCCAAAGGCAGAGACATTAACCCACCAAGCCACCCAGGTGCCCCTATCCTTTCTTTTATCAATGTGATATGTCACAGTCATTGATTTGTAAACACTAAACTATCCTTGCAGTTCATGAAAAAAGTCCCATTTGATTGTGGCAAATTTCTTTTCTTTTCCTTTCCTTTCTTATTTTATTTTTAATTTAATTTTAGTTTTTCAGTGTTCCAAGATTCATTGTTGATGCACCACACCCAGTGCTCCATGCAATACGTGCCCTCCCTAATACCTACCAACAGGCTCTCTTTCCAAATCCTCAGTTTGTTTATCAGAGTCCACAGTCTTTAATGGTTCATCTCCCCCTCCAATTTTCCCCAATTCATGTTTCCTTTTCTTCTCCTAATGTCCTCCATGTTATTCCTTTTGTTCCACAAATAAGTGAAACCATATGATAATTGACTTTCTCTACTTGACTTCTTTCACTCAGCATAATCTCCTCCAGTCCTGTTTATGTTTATACAAAAGTTGACCCTGCAATTGCACTACTGGGTATTTACTGCAAAGATACAGATGTAGTGAAAAGAAGGACCGTATGTACCCCAAAGTTCATAGCAGCAATGGCCACAATCACCAAACTGTGGAAAAAGCCGAGATGTCCTTTAACAGATGAATGGATAAAGAAGATATGGTTCATATATACAATGGAATATTATGCTTCCTTCAGAATGGATAAATTCTTTTAATGTACTGTTGGATTTGATCTGCTAGTATTTTGTTGAGAATTTTTTAAAGATTTATTTATGTATTTGAGAGAGAGAAGGAGAGCAAGGGGAGGGGCAGAGGTAGAGAAATCTTCAAGCAGACTACCAACTGAGTGGGGACCCTGACGTGGGCCTGGATTCCAGGACTGTGAAATCGGGACCTGAGCTGAAACCAAGAGTCAGACACCTAATGAACTGGGACACCCAGGTGCCCCTTTTGTTGAGAATTTTTGCATGCATGTTCATTAAGGATATTGGTCTGTAGTTCTCCTTTTCAGTGGGGTGTTTGTCTGGCTTTTGGAATCAAGATAATCCTGGCCTCATAGAATGAGTCTGGAAGTTTTCCATTCATTTCTATTTTGGGGGGAATAGTTTGAGAAGAATAGATATTAATTCTTCTTTAAATTTTTGGTAAAATTCCCTTGAAAAGGCATCTGGCCTTGTACTTTTGTTTTTTGGAAGATTTTTGATCACTGATTCAATTTCCTTCCACATAATTGGCCTGTTCAAGTATTTGATTTCTTCCTGTTTTAGTTTTTGTTGTTTATAGGTTTCTAGGAATTTATCCACTTCTTCCAGTTTGTCATATTTGTTGGCACTTAACTTTTCATAATCTTCTCTTATAATTGTATTTCTGTGGTGTTGATTGTGATCTCTCCTCTCCCATTTGTGATTTCATTTATTTGGGTCTTTTCTCTCTTCTCTTTGAGAAGTCTAGCTAGGGGTTTATCACTTGTATCATTCTTTCAAAAAACCAGCTCCTGATTTCCTTGATCTGTTCTACTGGTATCTTTTGTTTGTATATAGTTTTTGTTCTAATCTTTATTATTTCCTATCTTCTCCTAACTTTAGCCTTTATTTGTTGTTCTTTCTCTAACTCCTTCAGGTGTAAGTTTAGGTTGTGTATTTGAGATTTTTCTTGCTTCTTGAGGTAGTCCTGTATTGCTATATGCTTCCTTCTTATGACTGCATTTGTTGCATCCCAAAGGTTTTGGACTGTCATGTTTTCATTATCGTTTATCTCCATGTATTTTTTATTTCTTCAATTTCCTGAGTGACCCCTTCGTTCTTTAGTAGGATGCTCTTTAACCTCCATGTATATGTGGTCTTCCCAAATTCTTCAAGTTTCATAGTATTGTGGTCAGAAAATATGCGTTGTATGATGTCAGTCTTTCTGTACTTGCTGAGGCCTGATTTGTAATCCAATATGTGATCTATTCTGGAGAGTATTCTGCTGTTTTAGGATGAAATGTTCTGAATATACTTGTTAAGTCCATCTGGTCCAGTGTGTCTCTATATCCATTGTTTCCTTTTTGATTTTCTGCACAGATGATCTGTCCCATTGCTATAACTGGGGTGTTGATGTCCCCTACTATTATTGTATTTGTATCAGTGGGTTTATTTATGTTTGTTGTTGATTTATATATTTGAGTACTCCCAACTTGGGAGTATAACTATTTGCAGTTGTTAGTTTTTCTTTTTTTTTAAACATTTTATTTATTTACTTGACAGAGATCACAAGTAGGCAGAGAGGCAGGCAGAGAGAGAGAGGAGGAAGCAGGCTCCCTGCTGAGCACAGAGCCCGGTGTGGGGCCTGATCCCAGGACCCCGGGATCATGACCCGAGCCAAAGGCAGAGGCTTTAACCCACTGAACCACCCAGGTGCCCCAGTTGTTAGTTCTTCTTAATGGAGAGACCTGTTTATTGATACAGTGCCCTTTTTCATCTCTTATTACAATCTTTCATTTAAAATCTCGTTTTTCTGATATAAGTAAGGCTACCTTGGATTTTTTAAAAAATGTCCATTAGCATGATAAATCGTTCTCCATCCCCTCACTTTTAATCTGCAGGTATTTTTAAGTCTAAAATGAGTCTCTTCTAAGCAACATATAGATTTTTTTTAATTCATCTTGACACCCTATGTCTTTTGTCTGGAGCATTTAGTCCATTTACATTCAGAATGATTATGGATAGATATAAATATAGTGCCATTTTATTACTTGTTTTGTTATTGTTTCTGGAGACTTTTGCTGTTCTGTTCTAGTCTTCGTCACTTATATTCTTTCTTTCCCACTTGAGGAGTCTAGTTTAGTGGCTAGTTTAGTGGTCACAAACTTCTTTAGTTTTTGTTTGTGTGGGGAACTATTTGTCTCTTCTTCTATTCTGAATCATAGCCTTGTTTGATAGATTGTCTTTGGCTGCTGATATATTCCATTCAGTGTTTTGAATATATCATGCCTCTCTTTTCTGGTCTGCCAAGTTTCTCTGAATAAATCTGCTGCTAACCTTATTTGTCTACCTTTGTAAGTTAGGAACTTCTTTTCTCCTGCTGGTTTTAGAATTTTTAAAATCTCTATATTTGCAAATTTGACTATGGTGTGTCTTGTTGTTGGCCTGCTTTTTTTTTTTATTTTTATAGGAATTCTCTGTGCTTCCTGGATTTGGATGTCCATTTCCTTCCCCACATTAAGGAAGTTTTCAGCTATAATTTCCTCAAAGAAACCATCTGCCCACTTTTCCCTCTTTTATTCTTCTGGGACTCTTATGATATGAATTTATTACACTTTATGGTCATTGAATTCCCTAAGTCTACATTCATAATCTAACGTTTTTCCTCCCCTCTTTTGTTCAGCTTCATTGTTTTCCATAATTCTATTTTCTATATAACATATTCGTTCTTCTGTTTCTTCCATCTTTGTGGTCTTTACATCCAGTTAGTTTCAAATCTTGACTATTGCATTTTTCATTTCAGCTTGACTAGTTTTTAGGTCTTTCATCTCTGCAGTAAGGGACTCCCTGGTGTATTCTGTGCTTTTCCGAGTCCCAACTAGTGTCCTTGTGATTGCCATTTTAAATTCTGGATCAGGTATATAATTTATATGTGTTTTGATCCCTGGCCATGACATTTTCTTATTCTTTCCTTTGGAAAATTCCTCCATATTGGCATTTTGTCTAGGTCTCTGCCTTTTTCTGTGTTAGCAAATCTTGTTATATTTCCTGCTCCTGAGCTATGATGTTTCCTATTATGGCTTTATAAAGAAGAGGTCATTCAATTCCAGGGCCTGGTGCTTCAGGATGTGTCTCTAGTATATGCCGCGTGCACTCAGCTACTGTGTTTGGCTGCTTTTTATATCAGCCCAGTCTTCTGTAGAGTTTCTCTTTCCATGCAGTGGGGAGTGTTTGGTCCTTGGGCAGGGTGTGGCAGTTTTAACTAGGTGTCTATAGTCTGCTCATTAAAAGAAAACATGATGCTCTTTCCAGTAGAGCTGAAGCTTTGAGAGCTCTATAGTCAGTAGACATAGTGTGTGTGGGGAGGGTTGTGCTGATCTTCTGGGGGGTGGGCACAGCCCTGCTTCTCTGGCACTTGTCTGAGAAAAGCAGCATCTGAAGAGCATAGGGCATTCTTGCTATAAGAAGTTTGGGCCACCACCATTGGCACTGTGCTGCTTACTGAGATTAGTTTATGCTGATGGGTGGGGAAAAGAAATCACACCAGCCCTCTCCCTTGTACCTGGAGAGAGGATATCATGCTTCCTTCTGTCTGGGAAGCCTTCCCAGAAGAGTGAACAATCTCCCCTTGTATGTACCAGGCATCTCTCAGATCGCTGTCCACACCCTGTCTGTCTGGGCCACCTGCCACCCAGCAGTGGAGTGCATCTTGGAGTCTATACCAGGCAGGTTGGCTGAGTCTTAAACTCTAAACTTTAGGGACCTGGTATGGTATGGACCTATGCTGGTCCTCTGGGAGAGGGTCTCACTGCTCTGGGACTGAGGTAGATTTGTTCCAGGAGGGCAGTCTCACTAAAGCACAGTAGTGTGTATTTTGGAGTAAAGCACAGTGAAAATCCAGTGTCCAGGTTAACTACCATCAGTACATGTCTCTGCACTTTTGCTGAAGGGTGTGAGTAGGTAATGGTGCTTGATGGCCCTTTTGTCTCTAGGGAGTCAATGCCACCTCTCCCAGATGTGATCTAATAAGGGGGAACCATTTTTCCCAGTGAATCCCAATGAATCCTCAGATTGTGACTTCTGCTCCCAGACTATCTTCCCTACTTCTCTACAGGAGCAATGCAGTGCCCTCAGGGCTCCACAGGGGCCATCATGGACATCTAAGACTCTAGTCTTTGAGCCTTGTTAGTTGTAAAAACTGATGAAAATCAGCTCCTCTCATTTTTCTCAGTCAGTTGCTTTGGAGAAGTGTGTTTACCTTGTGTGATCCCCTCTTCAGTCTTCTCTCTCTTGCTTCACCAGGGCGGCTTCCTCCCTTCTGTAGTTCTTACAATCTGTTTCTCCCCAAAATCACATCTTTCTGCCTCCTACCTTCCATGAGGTGGCCTGTTTTCTCCTTATGGTTGTACAGTTTGTTTTGTCAGTCTTTAGATTGATTTCTTGGGTATTCAGAATGATTTGATATCTATCTAGCTGTGTTCAAGGGATGAGTCAAGTGTAGGATTCTCCTATAACTCTACCATTTCAGCTGCCCTGCAATTGCTTAAGTAATATGCTGTACACCTAAAACTAATATAACATTGTATGTTGATTATACTTCAATTAAAAAATAAAATCTCATAAAATAAAAAAAAATGTAAATCACACCAGACTCATCCTAGATGGTTACTGTGATGGTTAGTTTTATGCGTCACCTTGACTGGGCCATGGAGGTATGGAGATAGTTGCTTAAACATTATTTGGGGTGGGGTGCCTGGGTGGCTCAGTGGGTTAAAGCCTCTGCCTTTGGCTCAGGTCATGATCCTGGGGTCCTGGGATCGAGCCCCGCATCGGGCTCTCTGCTCAGCAGGAAGCCTGCTTCCCTGCCTCTCTCTGCCTGCCTCTCTGCCTACTTCTGATCTCTGCCTGTCAAATTAATAAATAAAATCTTTTAAAAACATTATTTGGGGTGTTTCTCTCAGACTGTAATTGATGAGATTAACATTTAAATTGGTAGACTGGAAGAGGAGGCAATATAGTGGAGGAGTAGGGGACCCCGTTTCAACTGGTCCCCTGAAATGAGCTTGATATCTACCAAACCATTTTGAACACCCACAAAATCTGCCTGATATGTAAGAATATATATCTGTATCCTTACAAGCAGAAAAGCATTGCTTTTTTACAAGATAAGACATACAGAGTCATGAATCTCTGGGGAGATATCAGAAGACAAACAAGAGAGAGGGAGCCTGCATAAGCTGGCTTCTCAAAAGTGATAGAACACCAGAGCACAAGATCAGAACCCTTAGAAATCTGCTCTAGTGAGAGACATTCTTCTCTGTAAGGGATTCTGGAAATGAAAAGACGGAATTCTAGGTAGGGCATAGTCATCTCAAGATATGAGGAACAACAGGCAAAAGGATGTTGCTGAACCAGTAAACAGCCCCAGCAGCAGAGCCAAGAAGCAGATTATGGTCAGCAAGTCCAAAAAGGGACTCTCCACTCGGATCACCATAAACCATGAGCTGGACTAGTAGATAATTGCTCTTCTCTTGGGCAGCCTGAAAAAATCTGGAACCTGTGCTTGAGACAGGGAAAAAACTCGCAGAGCAGTAGCAGCCTGGAAAGGGCTTTACAGCAGTACACAGACACCATCCAGGAGCTTTGGGTGTGCACACAAGCCTAAGGACACATGTGGTTTTAGAGTCACAAAAGACAGTGGCACTTCCTGGCCCCAGGGACTACCTCTGAGAGAGTTGCTGTGGACACACACCGTGGAAGGCTGTGCATGCAGAAGTGGAGACTATTTGTCTTGGAGGGTTTATTACAGGGCAGACTGAATTTTATGCTCTGGGCCAGAGATTTGGCTGTGGCCATTTTTGTTCTGATCCTCTGAAGAGGAGTGGAAAGCGCCCAGGGAACAAAAGCCACAAAGAAGACAGGTTTCCACAGAGACCATCCCCCTGATGGGATCGGGGTTGGGGGGAGTGGGCAACCTCGCACAGGCAAAGTTACCTAAGAAACAGTATGGCAGGCCCCTCCTCCAGAAGACAGGCTGGAAGAACACCTGGATGACAAGCCTATGGATCCTATAAGACTGTAAAATCCTGACGCCAGAAGAAAATTCTATATTGAGCTCTAGGTATGGCCTCACGACTTGTTTATTATTCAGACAGAATATTCTTTTCTTTTTCTTTTCTTTTTTCCTTCTTATACTTTTCCTCTTTTTTCCCTTTTTACTTTCTCATTTCAACCGGGTGTTTATTATATCAACATATATTTCCTAGTCGCTTTTCAAATTGTATTTTTTCACAACTATATTTTTTATAGATCTGTACTTTATTGTAGTACTTTTTTCACTATTCAATTTTACCTTTATATACATACAAGTTTTAATTTCCTTGTAATTTGGGGGCATAGTGTCCTCTAATACACAGACCAAAATACACCCAGAAACAACTGAAACACCCTGCTATGTCCTTTTATTCCTCCATCGCCTTTTTAAAAATTTTTCATTTTTTAAATTTTATTTTTGTGTTTCATTTTGGCTTTGTTTTTTCAGTGGTGGCTTCTGACAACTCCAGATTTTGTTAGGGTGCATCTTGCTTGGATTGCAGTTGATATTTTGGACTCTGCTCATTCACTCAGCCATCTCTTGACAGAATGATAGGAGGAGGAACTCTCACCAAAGACCAAAGCTCTTTCAAAAAATAGAAATGGAAGGAACACTTCCAAACTCGTTCTATGAGGCCAGCACTACCATGATCTCCAAACCTGACAAAGACCCCATCAAAAAGGAGAATTACAGACCAATATCCCTAATGAACATGGATGCCAAAATACTCAACAAGGTCCTAAGTAATAGGATCCAACAGTACAATAAAAGGATTACACACCACAACCAGGTGGGATTTATTCCTGGAATGCAAGGGTGGTTCAACATTCGCAAATCAACCAACATGATAGATCAGTTTAACAAGAGACAAGAACCATATATTCCTCTCAACTGATGCAGAAAAAGCATTTGACAAAATACCACATCCTTTCTTTATTAAAATTCTTCAAAGTACAGGGACAGAGAAAACATACCTCAATATCATAAAATCTATCTATGAAAAGCCCACAGTGAATAACATTATCAACCAATAACATTATCAGTTATCAAAGCTCTCAAGAGCTTTTCCCTTAAGGTCAGGAAAATGACACGTATGCTCAACTCTCACCACCATTGTTCAACAAAGTACTAAGCATCCTAGCTTCAGTAATCAGACAACAACAACAACAAAATGAAAGATATTCAAATTGGCAAAGAAGACAAACTCTCTCTCTTCACAGATGACATGATATTTTATGTGGAAAACCCACAAGACTCCACTCCCAAAGTACTAGGACTCATAAAACAATTCAGCAACATCGCAGGACACAAAATCAATGCACAAAAGCAGTTACATTTCTGTACATTAACAATGTAACCGAAGAAAGGGAAGTTAAGGAATTGATTCCATTTACAATTGCACCAAAAACCATAAGATACCTAGGAATAAACCTAACCAAATAAGTAAAGGATCTATACTCAAGAAACTACAGAACACTGATGAAAGAAATTGAGGGAGACCCAAAGAGATGGAAAAACATCTCATGCCCATGGCTTGGAAATATAAACATTGATAAAATGTCTATGCTGTCCAGCATAATCTACATTTTCAATGCAATCTTGATCAAAATACCACTGACATTCTTCACAGAGCTGGAACAAACAATCCTAAATTTTTTATGGAACCAGAAAAGACTCCAAATAACCAGGGTAATATTGAAAATGAAAACCAAAGCTGGGGACATCATGATGATTGACTTTAAGCTATGTTACAATGCTGTGATCATCAAGGCATCATAGTATAGCACAGAAACAGACACATAGATCAATGGAACAGAATAGAATCTCCAAAAATGGGCCCCCAATTCTATGGTCAACTAATCTTCAGCTAATCAGGAAAAAATATCTAGTGGAAAAAATACAGTCTCTTAAATAAATGGTGCTGGGAAAAATTGGACAGCTATACCCAGAAGGAGGAAACTCGACCGTTTGCTTACACAAAGATAAACTCAAAATGGATGAAAGACCTCAGTGTGAGACAGGAATCCACCAAAATCCTAGAGGATAACATATGCTGTACCCTCTTCTACATCAGCCACAGCAACCTTTTTCAAGACACGTCTATTAAGGCCAGGGAAATGAATGCAGTATGAACTATTGGGACCTCATCAAGATAAAAAGCTTCTGCACATCAAAGGAAGTCAACAAAACTAAGAGGCAACCCATGGAATGAGAGAAGATATTTTCAAATGACACTACAGAAAATACACTGGTATCCAAGATCTATACAGAACTTTGCATACTCAACCTCCAAAAAAAACAAATAATTCAGTCAAGAAATGGGCAAAAGACATGAACAGACACTTCTCCAAAGAAGTGATACAAATGGCTAAAAAAATACATGAAAATATATTCAACATTACTAGCCATCAGGGAAATACAATCAAAACAACAATGAAATACCACTTGTACCAGTTAGAATGGCTAAAATTCACAAGACAAAAAACAGCAAATGTTGGTGAGGATGTGGAGAAATGGGAACCCTCTTACACTGTTGGTGGGAATGCAAGCTGGTACAGCCACTTTGGAAAGCTGTGTGGGGGTTCCTCAAAAAGTTAAAAATAGAGCTACCTATGACCCAGCAATTACATTATGAAGTATTTACCCCAAAGATACAGATGTGGTGAAAATAAGGAGCATCTGCACCCCAATGTTCATAGCAGTGGTATAGTGGTATCCACAATAGCCAAACTGTGAAAGGAGCTGAGATGTTCTTCAACATGGATGAATGATAATGAAGATGTGGTTTTTATATACAATGGAATATTACCAAACTATCAGAAAGGATGAATATCTCCCATTTGCATTGACATGGATGGAACTGGAAGGGATTATGCCAAGTAAAATATGTCAAGCAGAGAAAGAGAATTATATGGTTTCACTCATATGTGGAACATAAGGAATAGCACAGAGGACTATAAGGGTAGGGAGGGAAAACTGAATGGGAAGAAATCAGAGAAATAGAAAAACATGAGAGACTGGACTCTGGGAAACAAACGTTTACAGGAGAGAGGTGGATGGAGGATGGGTTAATCTGGTGATGCGTTTTAAGGAGGGCATGTGTTGTGATAAGCTGGGTCTTATAGGCAACTAATGAATCTTTAAACACTACATAAAAAACTAATGATATACTATTTGTTTGCTAATTGAACATAATATAAATAAATAATAAATAAATAAATAAATAAATTCTAGTGAGCTAACACACAGTGTAATATTGATTTCAGTAGTGGAATTTTGCAATTCATCATTTAAATGCAATGCCCAGTTGCATCATCTCAACATGTGCCCTCCTTGATACCCATTACATATTTAACTCATCCCCCTTCCAACATCCCCTCCTTCAAATCTCAGTATTATGAAGAGATGTTCATATAGTGTTTAGGGCCTGATACTTCATGGAGTGTCTCTAGTGTGTGCTGCATGCCTTCTGATGCTGTTTGGCTGCTTTATTCCACAGGTCAGCCATCTGTAGAGGCTCTCCTTTCTCAGTGGGCAGTGTCTGGACCTCACCCAGAGTGTGGCAGGTTTTAGCTAGGCATGCTCTAGTCCAGTTGTTAAATGAAACCTGATTTTACTACCAGTAGAACTGAAGCCTAGCAGAACTCTGTGGTTGGTAGACATTGTATGTGCGGAGCTTTCTCCTGGTCTTCTGGGGAAGGGACTTGCCGTTCTGGTCCATAGACATACTCGCCTGAGAAAAGTAGTACTAACCGAGTGCAGGATGTCACGACTTGGTGTAAGCAGTTTAGGCAGGCAGTGTTTGCACTGTGCTGTTTACTGAAGTTGGTTTATGCTGAGAGGCAGGTGAGGGAAATGGCATCAGCCAGTTCCTTTGTCCCAAGATAGGGGACTCAGTGCTTGCTGGTCTCTGGAGGCACTCCCAGGAGAGTGAATTAGTTCCCCTTGTGCATCCCAGGCATTTTTTTTAATTGATGTTTTCACACTGTCTCCAGTTTGATTGCCTGCCTGGAGCAATGCAGTGCACTTTAAGCTCTATCTCAACCAAGCCTGCTGACTTTTTGAACTCTAAACTTTAGGAACTTGGTGTGGTGGGTATATTCACTGGCCTTCTGGGGGAGGGTCTTGTCACACTGGACTGATGCATGTTTGACAGAGAAGGGAAGTTGCACTAGAGCACAGGGCCATAGGATTTGAAGCAAAGCAAGCTAAACAGCCAATATGCAATTTAGCTGCTCTGGGAAGGTGTCTTTTCACCTATGTCAAGGGGGGGCAGGGAGGGAAATGGCACCTGCCTGCTCTTTTTTTATCCTGAGAGGAAACCCTGTGAAATGTCACTTCTCACAGATGTACCTCAAGAAAAGTGAACAGTCTCTCCCCATGCACCTGACTTGAACCCCAGATTGTGCTGTTTGCCATGGGTTGCTTGCCTACCTTTTCTTCAATAGTAGGGCAGTGTCCTCAGTGCTCTCTCTCAGCCAAGCCCAGGCACCTCTAAAACTCCAGTCATTGAGCCCCGCTGGTTGCAATAACTCATGAAAATCAGTCTCTCATTTTACTAGCAATGGGTTTGGGGAAGTGTTTTCCTTGTATCTCTGTATGCTTCACTCTAACCAAGGCTCCCTCCCCTCCATTGCACCCATGATCTCTTTTTCCCCAAAGCATATCTCCACACTTCCTACCTTCCTTGATATGGCCTCTTATCCCCCTTCTAGTTGTGCTGTTTGTTCTGTCAGTCCTCAGGGAGATTTCCTGGGTATTCAGAATGATTTGACAGTTATCTATGTTCTATATTCTCTTCAGATAACTATCAGCTATCATATTTATCTGTGTTTAAGGCATGAGGTAAGCTTAGGGCCCTCCTATGTCATCATCTTAGCTCCTCCTTTTGATATCCATTTGAACGATACATTTTTCTCAATCCCCTCACTTTCAATCTACAGGCGTCTTTAGGTCTAAAATGAGTCTCTTGTACACAGCTAATAGATGGTTCTTTTAAAAAAAAAATTCATTCTGACATTCTATGTTTTTTTATTTGACTGTTAGGTCCATTGACATTCAGAATCATTAGTGATAGATATGTCTTTATTGCCATTTTATTACTTTTCTTGTCATTATTTCTGGAGATTTCTTGATTGTTTCTTGTCTTTGTCAATTTTAGTCTTTCCTTTGCCCTCAAAGAGTCCCTTTAATATTTCTTCAGGGCTGGTCTAATGGTCATGAACTTCTTCAGTTTTTGTCTGGGAAACTGCCCCCCCCCATTTCTCTATTCTGAATGCTAGTCTTGCCTGGTAGAGTATTCTTGGCTGCAGATTTTTTTCCCGTTCACCCTTTTGAATATGTCATGCTATTCCATGCTGGCTTGCCAAGTTTCTGTTAAAAAATCTCCAGCTTGCTTTATGGGTTTTCCCTTGAAAGTTAGGACTTATTTTGTCTTGCTGCTTGTAAGATTTTTTTCGTTAACACTATATTTTGCAAATTTAATTTCAGTATATCTTGGTGTTCGCCTGATTTTGTTGATTCTGATGGGAGGTGTCTGTGCCTCCTTGATCTGGGTGTCTGTTTCCTGTTCCAGATTAGAGAAGAAATCTATTATTTCTTCAACTACATTTTCTGCCCCCTTTTCTCTCTCTTCTTTTGGGACTGCTATAATCTGAATATTATTACATTTGTAGAGTCACTGACTTCTGTAGGTCTATTCTCATATTGCATAATTCTTCTTTCTCTCTTTTGTTCAGCTTTATTGATTTCCATTACTTTCCCCCCTCAGTCATTAATTCATTCGTCTGCTTCTTCCAGCCTGCTGTATATTGCATCAAGTGTATTTGGAGTTTCATTTATTGCACTCTTCATCTCTGATTGATTCTTTTTCTTAACTCTTTTATCTCTGTGGTAAGGGTCTCACCAATATTTCTATTCTTTTTTAAAGCCCTTGAGTATTATTGGTTTTTCCTTGAAATTCTCCATCTGCCATATTACTTATATCTGTTTTGCTTAGATCTCTGGCTGTGGCCTTACCTTGTTCTTTGATATTGGTTGAATTTTTCTGTCTTCTCTTTTTGTCTAAGTTGCTGCCTTCTTTGTGTTAGAAAATCCAGTTATGTCTGTTGCTCTTGAAAGTAATGGCCTTATGAAGAAAATGTAATGTAGTGCTCAGGGCTTAGCACTTCAGGGAGTATCTATGGTGTGTGCTGTGTGTGCTCTGCTGTTGTGGTTTTCCTGCTGTATCCTTCAGGTCAGTCATCTGCAGATGTTCTCCTTGCCTGCAGTGGGCAGTGTTTTGTTCCTGGCCTGAATGTACAGAGCTTTAACTAGATGTACTGTTGTCTTCTTGTGAAATGAGAACTGTCACTTCCAGTAGAACTGAGTCCCTGCAGAGCTCTGTTCAGATGTGGTGTGGGCAGGGGTTTATGCTGGTCTTCTGGGGTAGGGTCGCACTGCACTGGGACCAAGGCAAATTGACTGTCAAGGACAGTCCCACCATAGCACAGGAGGTGGGGCTTGGTGTATGCAAGTTAGGCATCCAGTGTTGGTGCTGCACTGTTTCACACAGGTGGCTCTGTCTTTATACAGAGTGCTGTTGGGGGGACATGGCACTAGTCACCTTTGTTCTCAGGGATGTATCTCCATGAAGGCTGTTTCTCAGAGACATGTTCTGAGGAGAGCAAATAATCTCCCCATTGTGTGCCCCTGGTACTCTTCCAAATCACTGTTTTTATGCTGTCTGCCCTTAGTTTGTTTGCCTGCCTTCTTTCTAGGAGCAGTGCAGTGCCCTCAGAGCTCTAGTCCAGTCAAGCTCACCTACTTAAAACTCCAGGCTTTATGACCCATTAGTCACAAGAACTCATTTCAGTGCCTCTCATTTTCCAAGCCAATGGCGTGGGGGAAGTGTTCTCTTTGTGCATTCCCTTTTGTGCTTCGTTCTGTTTCAGCCTTCTGTGTGACTACAGCTCCCTCCTCTCCACAGCAGTCACAATCTGTTTCTTCCCTAAACCACATCTCTGCACTTCCTACCTTCTTTGATTTGGCTTCTTTTCTACCTTTAGTTGTTTAATTTATTCAGTCACATTCACATCTACTTCCAGGTACTTAGGATGATTTGATACTTGTGTCCATGAGGTAAGTTGAGCCTCAGTTGCTTCCACTCTACCACCATCTTCCTCTCGTCCTCTTCTTTCCTTCTTTCTTTTTTTTTAAAATAAACATCAAGGAGTAAAATAGGCAGGGCCATAGGTCAGTAAGCTGTGAAATAATTTTCCAAAGTGGTTGTAGAGTTTTTACATTCCCACATTCTTTGAAGAAATGTCTATTCAAATCCTTTATAGATTTCTAAATTGAATTATTTGTATTATTTTTCTATTGTGGAAATACTTTATTTGTCCTAGATATACTCATTTTGTCAGATTTATATGTATAAGAAATACGCTTTTGATGAAACCCAGTTCACCATTTTTTCCCTTTTATGGTTTGTGATTTTGTGTCTTAAGAAATTTTTGTCTATCCCAATACTGCAAATATTTTTCCTATATTTTTTCTAGAAGTTTTGGAGTGTTACCTTTTACGTTTTGATCAATACTAATGATGAAAATTGTATGACTATACATGTATGAGTCTATGGATTTTATGGATTATATTTATGGATTTCACTGGTCTATATGTCCAGTCATATGACATTATCATACTGTGTTGATAGTTATAGCTTTTAGTGTATCTTAAAGTTTGGTAGTGCAAGTCCTGCAACTTTTGTTCTTTTTTAAAAAAAATTTTTGTCTGGTTTAGGTGTTTTTTGTTTTTTGTTTTTTTGTTTATTGTTGTTGTTTTTGCATTTCCACATACAGTTTACAATTTAGTTTGGAATTTTCCACAAAATAATTCCGGTACTTTGATCAGAATTGTGTTGCATTTTTAGACCAATTCTGAGGAAATTTTATATCTTGAAAATACTGAGACTTCCAATGCATTTATACATCATATCTCTTCATTTATTTTGTCTCCTTTTATTTCTCTGAGCAAGTGTTTTTGTTTTCTGTTTACAAGTCTGGCACATGTTTTCTTAAATTTATCCTTAAATGTTTTGCATTTTTCATGCTATTTTCAATTTTATCATCCACATTTTATTTTTTTTATTCTTTTTAAAGATTTTATCTATTTATTTGTTAGAGAGAGAGAGAGAGAGAGCACAGGCAGACAGAGAGGCAGGCAGAGGCAGAGGGAGAAGCAGGCTCCCTGCTGAGCAAGGAGCCTGATGTGGAACTCGATCCCAGGACACTGGGATCATGACCTGAGCTGAAGGCAGCCGCTTAACCAACTGAGCCAACCAGGCGTCCCCATCCACATTTTTTTTTGTAAAGATTTTATTTATTTATTTGACACAGAGAGAGATCACAAGTAGTCAGACAGGCAGGCAGAGAGAGGGGGGGAAGTAGGCTCCCAGCTGAGCAGAGAACCTGAAGCGGGGCTCG
>ML097462.1:61724-89123 GCA_003697995.1 Taxidea taxus jeffersonii
AGCTGAAGGCAGAGGCTTAACCCTCTGAGCCACCCAGGCGCCCCCCATCCACATTTTAATTTACAATATTGTATTACTATCAATGGACATGCAATTGACTTTGTATGATGGCCTTGTATTCTGTGGCCTGATGAAACTCTCTTCTTGTTTTTAGTTGATTTTTCTTGTAGATATCTCAGAATTTTCTCCATGAATAGTCATGCCATGTACAAAATAAGATTATTATCTCTTCCTTTCCAATATTTATGATTTCTACTTTTGCCTTTATTGAAATGGCTAGGATCTTCTGTACAATATTAAATATGAGTGGTGAGAGTGGTCATTGTTGCCTTGTTCTTGATCTTGGTGGAGGGGGGTGTTTTACTTTTTAAGATTAAGTGTGGTGCTAATTGTAAGTTTTTCTGGCCAATAGGTGCTTTCTTAGATTGAAAAAGTTCTATTCTTATTCTAGTCAATGAGAGTTTCTATCATGAATGAGTATTAAATTTTGCCAATTAATTTTTCTTCATCCTTTGAGATAATCATGTAAGATTTTTTTCCCTTATTGTCCCAATATGTTTAATGACAGTAGTTTTAATGGTAAACCCATCTTGTAGTCCTGACTTAAACCTATTTGGTCGTGGTGTGTTTTCATTTTTATATACTACTGAATTTCCTTTGCTAAAATCTTGTTAAGGTTCTTTGTTTATGAGGGATATCAGTTGGTAGTTTAATATTTTGCTTGATTTTATCTATTTTTTATGAGCACAATACAGATTAAAATAAAATAAAATAATAAAATAAAACAAAAGATGTTTTTGTGTAGAATTGGTATTAGTCTGTCTCAAAATGCTTGATTGAATTCACCAGTGAAGTCTCCTCATCTTGGAGTTTTCTTGTAATATAGTTTTTATTTTTTAATTTTGTAAATATATTTTGTCAAGAGTAAATGTTAATTTTATTTAGAAATGTTCAAGTACAAAACAAGAAAAATTGTATACAACTCAGGGCTGCCAAATGGAAGATATTTAGGGATATTTAGGCAATGTGTGATGGCAGGATTGGCATGGAGCTTCTTTGCATTCTTCCAGCATGTAATTCTCAAAGCACCTTGAATTTTTTTATTAACCAGGAAACTCTTTGTGGTGAGCTTTTAAATTAAAAATTCAATTTTTTTAAGTAGATATAACAATGTCCGTTTTCTATTTCTCTTTTAGTTAGTTTTGGTAAGTCTTATTTTAAAAAAAAACTGTTTATTTCACATAAGTTGTGTAATTTATTGGCGTTACTTTGTTCATATTTCTTTATTGTAATTCTAATGTTGGTAATATATACATTAATATTACTTTTTTTCCTGATATTGGAAATTTGTGTCCTCATCCTTTTCTTACTTGATCAATCTAATTAGAAGTTAATAAATTTTATTTACCTCCTAACTTAGCACTTAAAGTAACCCAACTTTTGTTTTTACTTATTTTTCTAATGTTTGTTCCACTTTCATTGATTTCTGCTCCTACACTTATTTCCTTCCTTCTACTACCTTGGGTTTAATTTGCTCTTGTTTTCTTAGCTTATTAAAGGGATATCTTATGCCATTTCATTATAATATAATTAATAAATAGGTCTCTGTCATTTATGATGTAGTCAATTTTTAATCTCTTGCTTTTGTACTGGATCTCAGAGTGAGTGGGTTTGTGTGTGAGCCCATTAAGAGTGGGATCTTTGTTTCCATTTTTTTTTTTGAGTCTCCTGGTCTCCCCATTGATTTTCAAAACCAGACATTTTGGGACATTGTTTTTTCAGTGCTGGACCCCTTGGTCAGGGTATCTAGTGAGGGGAATAATCCCTTCAATCCTCGAGGGAGTGTTCCATATTTCAGGGATCTTTTCTGCTTATGAGATCACTGAATCCTGGATGGGATCCTGACTGAGACCATGAGTGTAACTTTTCTACTTTTCTCAATGCGTCTTTTTTGTCCTTTATTGTAAGAGACTGTTTATTTAGTGTTCAGGTCCTTTTCAGAGGAAAATTAATCCAAATGTAGTGGTGAATTTGTTGTGTCTATGGGAGGAGGTGTGTTTTTGGCAATGTTTTTTACATTGCCATCTTGAGCCCTGTATTAGTATATTGATAATTTGTTTTATTTAATCTTCAATTTTTTTTTCTTATCACTATGTTTAGGGTTTTCTTTCAATATTTGAATTTTGTTTATAAATTTATATGACCTGCTAAATGCATCATCTCTTTCATTTCTGGTTTTGCTTCTATTGACTGATGTTTCTCCTGGTTGTGAGCTACATTTCATGACTTTGAGCTTGTGTAATAAATTTTAATTTGGCCCTGGACACTTAACACTTGTGTTTTAGAGTATCTGGATTTTATTGTTTTCCTTTTAAAAATGTTGAGTTTCTTTTTGGTAGTCCAGTTAATTGCTTCACTTTTGCTTTTATGTTCCATGTAAGTTTAAATAGGCCTTTATTTTGATGATATTTTAGCTACAATACTAAGGCATAGTCCTTTTGTGGTCCTTCCCAAATTCTCTGAGTGATTAACAAGGATTCTGTATTCTTGCTTGTCATATCTCAAATATCTTCCTTCCCTGTGTGAACTTTGGTAGATGTTTTAATCAGGATTTTCTGTTTTCCGTTTACCCAGCCTCTTAGGATCACTCTATATATGCATTTCTTTCTTTAGCATAAACTCAAGGGGATCCTCATGGAAATTTCTGGAACTCTTTATGCATGGTTCTTTCTATAATTTTGACCCACCATTTCCAGCAGCCACATCTCCAAACTCTGATATTTAACTCAGCCAGTGTCCTGTTTGGAATCACCCTTCTTGCTCCAAGGTACAGAATGCCTGGCCAATTTTAGAATTTATCTCATTTTATTTCCTTTTTTTTAAAAGATTTTATTTATTTGACAGACAGATGGAGATCACAAGTAGGCAGAGAGGCAGGCAGAGAGAGAGGAGGAAGCAGGCTCCCTGCTGTGCAGAGAGCCCGATGCGGGGCTCGATCCCAGGACCCTGAGATCATGACCTGAGTTGAAGGCAGAGGCTTTAACCCACTGAGCCACCCAGGTGCCCCATTTCATTTCCTTTTATTCTTGGATTACAGTCCTGTGCTGCCTATCATCTGATGTCTGAAACCTGGTGTACTATATATTTTCTCAGGTTTTCTGTTTATGTATGATGGGAGGATAAATCTGGTCCATGTTAATTCATCGTGACTGGAGATGGAAATTTTCAATATATTGAAATACATTTCAATATATGAAATATATATTTGAAAATATATGAATATATATGGAATATATATATGAAGTATATGTGAAAATATATTTTCTCAGGCTTTCTATTTATGTATGATGGGAGGATAAATCTGGTCCATATTAATTCATCATGACTGGACATGGCAATTTTCAATATTATGTTTTTATGATATTTGTATTATTATAGATAGCTAATTAATTTTAACACAGTATATTAAGCAATATCTGAATATGTATTTTGATTTATTATTTTTCTTTTATTGTTCAAAATTTAATTATCAATTTTTAGGAATTAAAAATAGTTTTTCTTCGAGCATTTTAATAAATGTATCCTGGTGTACACATGCAAGAGATTCCCTAAAGCACTGGTTTTTATCTCTCCTTCTATTTTTAATGATAGCCTAGCTGCATATAGTATTCTTGACTGCATGTTTTCCTTGTTTAGTGCTCTGAATATATCATGCCAGTTCTTTCTGGCCTGCCAGGTCTCTGTGGATAAGTCCGTTGCCAATCTAATATTTTTACCATTGTATGTTACAGACTGCTTGTCCCAGGCTGCTTTCAGGATTTTCTCTTTGTCACTAAAGCTTGTAAATTTTACTATTAGATGACGGAGTGTGGACCTATTCTTATTGATTTTGAGGGGAATGCTCTGCACCTACTGGACTTTGATGCTTGTTCCCTTTGCCATATTAGGGAAATTCTCTATAATAATTCTCTCCAATATACCTTCTGCTCCCCTCTCTCTTTCTTTTTTTTCTGGAATCCCAATTATTCTAATGTTGTTTCGTCTTATGGTGTCACTTATCTCTCGAATTCTCCCCTCGTGGTCCAGTAGTTGTTTGTCTCTTGCTCAGCTTCTTTATTCTCTGTCATTTGGTCTTCTATATTACTAATTCTTTCTTCTGCCTCATTTATCCTAGCAGTAAGAGCCTCCTCTTTGATTGCATCTCATTAATAGCTTTTTTTATTTCAACTTGGTTAGATTTTAGTTCTTTTATTTCTCCAGACAGGGTTTCTCTAATATCTTCCATGCCTTTTTCGAGCCCAGCTAGAACCTTGAGAATTGCCATTCTGAACTCTAGAACTGACGTATTACCAACATCTGTGTTGATTAGGTCCCTAGCCTAGCCTTCGGTACTGCCTCTTGTTCTTTTTTTGTGGTGAGTTTTTCCGCATTGTCATTTTGTCCAGATAAGAATATATGAAGGAGCAAATAAAATACTAAAAGGGTGGCAAAGACCCCAGGAAAATGTGCTTTAACCAAATCAGAAGAGACCCCAAATCGTGGGGGGGGGGGGGGGAAAGGGGGAAAAAAGTTCAGAAAAAAAATTTAAAAGAATAAAAATAAAGAAAAAATATAACAAAGAAATATATACATATATATATGTATATATTAGATTGATGACTAGAACAGGGTCACCCCATAAATTTGGGGAGTATTTTGGTCTCTTAGAAGAAACTACCTCCCAAAATTTTAAAGAATGAAAAACGCATATAAGGGTAAACACAATGAAGGGGTGGAATATGATTATAAAGATGAAAAAAATTTTTTTTCAATTTCTAAAAAAGGAATTGATAAGGTAAGTTGGTTGGAAGAATGAAGAAAAAGAAAGTGGAGAGAATTTGCTCAGGTTGGAGACTAGAACAAGCCCGGTGCTAGATTTAGGGTGTATTTTGATCTATTAGAAGAAATTGTACCCCAATTTTTTTAGAAGAAAAAACCCTATATGTATACAAAAAATAAAGTTAGATATAATGAAGGATAAAATAGGACTATAATAATGAGGGTTCAAAAAAGATTATTTTTTTATGAAAGGTATTGTTAAAATAAACTAGTTAAAAATGTTAAAAGTGGAAAGGGTAAAAGTTAAAAAAAATTAGCAGAAGAAAAAAAATAAAATTAAAAAAATTAATTAACTTTGCAAGACTAAAGAATCATGGGGAGAAAGCCATGAATTCCATGCTTTGCTTTCTCCTTCTCTAGAATTCCGCTGTTCTCCTTGGTAAGTGAACTTGGTCTTGGCTGGATTTCTTGGAGGGGCCTGTTGTAGTTATTCTCAAGTGTCTTTGCCCAAGGCAGAATTGCACCACCCTTACCAGGGGCCAGGCTAAGTAATCCGCTTGGGTTAGCTTTTGGGAGCTTTTGTTCCCTGAACGTTTTTCATAGAGTTCTGGAGGACGGGAATGAAAATGGTGGCCTCCCAATCTCCAGCCCGGAGGAGCGGAGAGCTCGGGGCCCCACTCCTCAGTGCGCCCTCAGAGAAAAGCTCTCAATCACTCCCATCTCCCTGGCCAGCTGCACTCCAAGCTCACCCAGCCTGTGACCAAGTGTCTCTGTCTCTGGCACACACCTCCACCTGGGGTCTCTGAACCCTGCAGATCCCTGAGCTCTTCTGGGGGGGTGTCTCCCCGGATCTTGTGGGGTTCCCACTCACAGAGCAGTCACCTGTGCCACAGATTACGGTAACCCCGAGTTGACAGCTCACTCCTTGGCTCTGTCTCTGTAGCCGGCTTCCCTGCTCTAATACCTGCGAGCTCTGTGACACTCAGACACCCCCAATCTTTCTGTGACCCCGCGGGACCTGAGCCATGCTGTCCCCATGTGGGCTTCACCCCAGTTTAGCCTCTGGAGTGATGTCCCTCAGTGGAGCAGACTTTTAAAAGTCCTGATTTTGTACTCCGTTGCTCTGCTACTTGCTGGGAGCCGGCCCCTCCCTCCGCGGTCTATCTTCCCATTGCTTTGGATTCACTTCTCTGCTGGTCTTACCTTTCAAAAAGTGGTCGATTTTCTGTTTCTAGAATTGTTTCTCTTCTTCTCTTCAATCTCCTGGTGGATTTGTAGGTGTTTGGAATGGTTTGATAAGCTATCTAGCTGATCTCCTGCTACCTGATGTCGTCTCAGCCTGCTACTTCTCCACCATCTTGACTCCACCTCTGTTGTTGCGTTTTTGTGGTTTTGTTATTGATATCTTTTGTTTCAGTTTTTATTTAAATTCTAGTTAGTCAACATATAGTGCAATATTGGTTTCAGGAGTAGAATTTAGTAATCCATCACTTATGTATAACATCCAGCGCTTATCACAAGTGCCTTCCTTAGTACCCATCACCCATTTAGTCCATCCTCTACCCACTTCCCCTCCACCAACCTTTAGTTTCTTCTTCATAGGTAAGAGTCTCTTATGGTTTGCCTCCCTCTATTTTTTTCCTTCCTCTATGTTCATCTGTTTTGTTTCTTAAATTCTGCATATGAGTGAAATCATATGGTATTTGCCTTTCCCTGACTGAGTTGTTTTGCTTAGCATAATACACTCTGGCTCCATCCATGTTGTTGCAGATGGCAAGATTTCATTGTTTTTGATGGCTGAGTAATAGTCATCCACACACACACACACACACACACACACACACATAATCTTATCAATTGATTGTTCAAATATAACACCTTTTGTTTAATCATTTACCAGTAAATGGTCATTTGAGTTTTTTCCAATTTTTGCCACTTTTTAGGTGCTATCAATCATGCTGTTATGAACATAAAAGTACAAGTCTCTGTGGACACTTTGTTTTTTCTTAAGTAGAAACTTAAATGTAAAATTAGCTTTTTTTTGTTAATAGAGAAATCATAGGCCCAATGAGGACAAGAAACTTGCTCCAGGTCACCTAGCTTATTTGTAGTAGTTTAGATAGGACTGGACCTTAACTTTCATGGCCTCAGTGTTCTCTTTCCAGAGCTAACACCATACTACTACTTTTGGCATGTGCCATGGGACATCTTCCCATGGATCCTCAGGTAAAGGCTTATGTCACTTATACTCATTGCAATAAGAAAGATCACCTTTTTGAATCCAGTTTTTACTGGTGACCAAAAAATTGAGCGTCAGAAAGACATTTGAATTACTTCTTTTCATTTGTGCATCTGCAGTTTAAGAAGGAGAGAAAGATGAAACCAGAAGGATAGTTGGGATAAAAGTAAAGCACATGATAATAGCGAGGAAGAGTCATAGTAAAATAAAACATCAGAAAGCATAAATCTCAGGACATAGTGGTTTGGTCATATTGAAGAAAATAAAAATCATTCTGAATAGTGGGAATAAAGGCATTTGTGCTAAAGTGGTGGAGATGAGGTTGGAGGATTTGACCAGAGCTGGATCCTGAAATGATTATTAGCCATGATAGGGAGTTTGGATTGTATTCTGGAGGGAATGAAAGGATTTTAAGGAATAATGTAGCAAAAATTTTGAAATAGCAGTATTTTTATGACAAAATAGAATTAAAACAAAAGCTTGATAAAGAAAATAGGGAAATAATATGTAGCCAAAATAAGAACATATGTGCCAAACAATACAGCCTCAAAAGGGATTAAAGCAAGTACCTACAGACTTGAATGAACAAATAGATATGCAAAAAATTGTGGTTAGAGATTTTAACATATTCTCAAAATCTAATGATCAGGAGGGTGACATCAACAAGATGGCACCATAGTTGTTTCTGTCTTTGCTTCCTTTCACAAAAAGAGCAATAAACAGCTATTCATGAACAAAACGCCACTAAGAGACTACTAGAATATGAGAGAGAGACTGAACCACTGTCTGAACCACAGAGATCAAGACAGCCTTCATTAGAAGGTTAAGAGAATTGACTATACACTGACCACATTTCTTCATCCTTAGGGCAGTTCATCACTATGAGAGGTCTCCCCTGAGCCTGCAGCTCCTCCAGCAAGAAAAGAGTGCCCAGGGTTGACGTCTAGCTCCACCATAATTGTGGGTCATTTCTTGGAAACTTCTATTCTGGTCATACTCCACAGGGATTGGAATGGAATCCATGGGGCTTGACCACTGAGAGTCTAATTGTGATGGAGTAGAGAATAGGTGCTTTAAAGAACCAGCAGTTGGATCTTGGCAAACAATATTCCAACCTTCAGCATCCAAGTAGTAGCATTTTCAAAGAGTAGATTTTCTCATTTACAGAGACAAGATAGTGGCACCACTTAATGAGGAAACACGAGTTATAAGTGTGCCTGATTTGGGTCTTCAAAGCAAGAATTTTGCATGCCCTGCAACTTGGTCTGCCCCTGCCCAGGCAGGGTAGCTGAATAACCTGGCCTACTGCTGTGTTAGCTTCTGGCCTTGCTTGATTAAAAAAGGCAGGCCAGAGCACCTGGAAATTTAAATAAGCCAAAATTGCTACAGAAAAGTATGGCAGGTAAAGCTGTTAATATGCAAAGCAAAGTTATTGGTCCTGTTTAGCTAGGAAACTTGAGGCATGGGTCAATTTAAGTCCACAAACCAAAAGGTTTGCTGGCTTTGGAGTCATTTCTCACACTGTGTCTGAGTAGGGAACTTAATTCATAGCCCTGCCCATTCCTGAATACAGCCTTCAGCCCACCTAAGCAGGGAACTTAAGCAAAACACACAGGTAGTACAAGTAACAGCCTTCTTTACAGTACCAATCAAACAAAGAGATCTTTCTTTCTGTCTTTTCCTGTGCATAGAGCAAGACAGTGACTCCACCTGGCCAGGCAATTCAGGGAAGTCTTGCCTAGTTTAGGTTCCCAAATAATCAGGTTTCAGCCCCTGGGGCTAGTCCTGTTGCCCTGCTAGGGCAGGAAAGTTAATTAATAGGACTATATACTATTGGGTATAGTATCCAGACCCAACTATCTAGTAAGTCCGGACAGAGAAAACAGGCAAATTTGGAGCCCATTCTACATCTTCACTTGGGAGGAAATCTAGCCAGCAGTCTTTTCCAAACCAACTATTCTCATCCAGCAGCAACCCCCTTCCAACCAACCTCAGAGCTTGGCCATGGCTTCACACAAAAATAGTCTCTGATGCAAGCTTCACCTGCAAGGATGATACCAGTAGACATGTCCAGAAACCCAAAAAAAGCTGACTACTGAAGAACTCTTTCTGCCAAAGTGAAGCTTTAAAGTCTGGAAGAAGAAAATGATTACTCAAAAAGTACAGATACCAAGGCAAGGATTCGAGGGTCATGAAAAATCAGTTAAACAAGACACCACCAAAGAAAACTAATAAAGCTCCAATAATGCACTATAAAGAAGTGAATGTCTATGAATTGCCTGACAATTCAGAATAGTCCTCTTCGAGAAGTTTAGTGAACTACAAGAACACATGACAGAAAATGAAACAAAATTAGGAAAACAATGCATGAACAAAATGAGAAGTTCAACAAAGAAATAAAAAAAACTAAGAACAACCCAAGTAAAATTCCTAGAGCTGAAAAATACAGTGACTGAACAGAGGGATTCAACAGAGAGCTTTATAAGCAGATTCAATCATGCAGAAAACAGAATCAATGGTCTAGAAGACAAAACATTTGAAATTATCAAAGGAGAAAATAATATAAATGACTAGAGAAAGACTATGAGACTTATAGGACATAATCAAAAGAAACAGTATTTGCATTATGAAAATTCCAGAGAGAGCAGAGAGATATAAAGAAACAGTAAGTATATTTAAAACAATAATTCCTAAAAAAATAAACAAAACAATGATTCCTGAAAACTTCCCAAACCTGAGGAGAGAAATAGACATCTAGATCCATGAAGCCAAAGAACCCCAAATAGGTTAAACAGAAAGAGATACACTGAGATATTTATGATCAAATAATCCAAAGGCAAAGATAAGGAAAGAGTTCTGAAAGCAGCAAGAGAAATGAGAAGTTATATATAAGGGAACACCCATAAGGCTGTTGGTGGATTTTTCAACAAAAAAATTTTGCCCAGGAGAGAATAAGATATACTCAAGGGTAACCTGGGTGGCTTAGCAGGGGTAAGCCTCTGACTTCAGCTAGGTCATGATCTCAGGGTCCTGGGATTGAGCCCCTCATCAGGCTCTCTGCTCAATCAAGAATTCTATAACAGCAAAGCTGTCTTTCAGAAAAGAAAGAGAGATAAATATTTTCCCAAACAACCAAAAGCTGATGGACTTTATCACCACGACACCTGCCCTATAAGACATAATAAAGTGAGTTATTTGAATGGAAATAAATGAATGCTAATTAACATCATAAAAACATTAAAAGGTAGCATAAAACTTATTGTTGATGGTAGATATATAGTAAAAGTTAGATTCTGTAACATGGTAATATTACAGAATATGTAGTGTGCAAGTCACTTACAACTCTAGCTTAAAATTTAAAAAACACAGTAAAAGTAATGATAACTATAATAATTTGATATTGGTTTCACGGTATAAAAAATATGCAACTGGGGGCGCCTGGGTGGCTCAGTGGGTTAAGGCCGCTGCCTTCGGCTCGGATCATGGTCCCAGGGTCGTGGGATCGAGCCCCGCATCGGGCTCTCTGCTCTGCGGACAGCTTGCTTCCTCCTCTCTCTCTCTGCCTCTCTGCCTACTTGTGATCTCTGTCTGTCAAGTAAATAAATAAAAATCTTAAAAAAAAAATCAGGCCCAGGATAATCATCAGGCTGTAAAAAAAAAAAAGTATGCAACTGTAACATCAATAACCTAAATTGTGAGATGTGCAGATGTTAAGTTTAGAAATCCTACTGAAATTAAGTTATTACCAGCTTAAAATATTTTAAGTGTTAAAAAATATTTTAAGTGCTTTATTATTATTATTTATATTATATTAATATAATATATAAATTTTATAAAAAATATATAAATGATAATTTATATTATTAGTATTATTATTAAAGTGTTATAATTTTAGATATTTTATGCAAGCTTCATGGTAACCACAAAGGAAGAACCTGTGGTAATTACATAAAAGAATATGATAAAGATGTGAAAACATATTGATACAAAAAGACATTAAAACATGCAAAAAACATCAAGACAGGGATCCATGATTAATGGATTCACAAAACAGTCAGAAAACAATTATCTTAAACTTAAACTGATTATATCCTCTACTCAAAATACATAGGATTACTGCATAAATACAAAACAAGATTCATCAATATTCTGTCTAGAGACTCAGTTTAGCCTTAAAAACACACATAAACTGAGAGTAAAGTGATGGGAAAATGTATTTTAAGCAAATGGTTATCAACAAAATTAAGCGTAGCTAGTCTTACATCAGAATAAATATTTTAAACTAAAACTGGTTAAAAAGAGACCAAAAAAGTTTAGTAAATAATGAAAAAAGGAGTCAGTCAATCAAAAATGTAATAATTATAAATATTTATGTACCCAGCTTTGGAACACATAAATATATAAAGCCAATGCTAACAGAACTAAAAGGAGAAATTAAAAAAAAAAAACAATACAATACTAGTTAGGGACTTAGTACTCCACTCTTAATGGATAAATCATCCAGACACAAAAATAGCAGAAAAACATCAGGTTTGAACAGTACTATAAACCAATAGGCCTAACAGATACAAAACATCCTATACAACAAAGCAGAATACACATTATTTTCAAGCACAGATGAGACATTATCTAAAATAGACAAAATGTTAGGCCACACAAGTTCTTAGCAAATTCAGAGACTGAAATCATATCAAGTATCTTCTCTGACCATAACAATATGAAGCTACAACTCAGTAACAAAATGAAAACTGCAAAATTTGTTAACACATGGAAATTAAAAGAACATTCTCCTTAGAAACCAATGGGCTTAAAGAAGAAATTAAAGGGGAAATAAAAACAGTATCTTGAAACAAAAGAAAATGGAAGCAAAACATATAAAACTTATTGGATGAAGCAAAAGCAGATCTCAGAGGGAAGTTATAGTGGTAATCACCCCATTAAAAAAACAAGAAAGATCTCAAATATACAACCTAATCATACAACTTGAGGAAGTAGAAAAAGGACAAACTGAGTCTAAAATTAGCAGAAGGAAGCAAATAAGGATTAGAGCAGAAATAAAAGAAGTAGAGAACAGAAAAAATAGAAATTAACAAAACTTAAAGTTGCTTCTTTCAAAAGATAAATAAAATTGGCAAACCATTAGCTAGACTATCCAACAAAAATAGAGAGTAGACATAAATCAACAAAATTATAAACAGAAAAGGAGACATTACATCTGATACCACAAAAGTATAGAGATCTTAAGAGGATACTATGAAATATTACAGGCCAAAAAACTGGACAACCTAACAGAAATGGAAACATTCTTAAATCATAAAACCTGTCAAGACTGAGTCAGAAAGAAATAGAACATTTGAACAGAACAATTATTAGTAAGATTGAATCAGTAATAGAAAATCTCCCAATGAAGAAAAACCGAGGAACAGATGGTTTCACTGGTAAATTTAACCAAACATTTAAATTAGAACTATTACCAATGCTTTTCAAGCTCTTCTAAAAAAAATTAAGAGGAGTGATCAGTTTTAAACTCATTTTGTGAGGCCTATATTACCTTAATACAAAAGCCAGTAAAGGACACTACAAGAAAGGAAAACTATAGGCCAATAACCCTGATGAACATAGATGCAAACACTCTCAGTGAAATTCTAGCAAGCCAAATTTCATAGCACATTGAAAGGATCACTCACTATGATCAAGTGGGACTGAAATATGCAAAATAATACAATACGATACATTAATAGAATGAAAAGGTTACATAAACACTTCAATGGATGCAGAAAAAACATCTGCTAAAATACAACAGCCATTCATGAAAAAGCTCTCAACAAATTAGGTATAGAAGGAATACACTTCAACATAATAGAGACAATATATCAGGGCCACAGTTAACCTTATAGGCAACAACGAGAGGTTGAAATCATTTCCTTTAAGATTAGGAGCAAAACAACTCACAGCAGAGGAGTTAAGATGGTGGAGGAGAAGGGAAACTATTCTCCCTGCTAGTCTCTTCCCTTGAATACAACTAAATAGTTATCAAATCATTCTGAACAGCCAAGAAATCAATCAGAGTTCTGAGAAAACAAATACTGCAAGTCTACAGGTAGGAAAACCACCACCTTTTGGAAAGTAGGAGATGTGAAGTCTTTTTTTTTTGGTAAGATTTTTTAAAATTTGGCAGACGAAGATTACAAGTAGGCAGAGAGGCAGGTAGAAAGAAAGGGTGGGGAAGCAGGCTCCCTGCTGAGCAGAGAGCCCGATGAGGGGCTCGATCCCAGGACCCTGAGGTCATGACCTGAGCTGAAGGCAGAGGCTTAACCCATTGAGCCACCCAGGTGCGCCAGGAGATGTGAATTCTTGAATTCAGTGCCAGTGTGATATAGCTAAAGATACAGCAGAAAGGAAGGAGCCTGCTTAAGGAGGCTACCACAAAATATTATAAGAAGCAGAGCACAAAATCAGAACTTTTAGAAGTCTGCTAGAGTGGGGGGGTGTGTCTGGCTTAAGGATGTTAAGGTAGCCAAGCAGAGCAGAATCCCGGGTGTGACACCATGATCCGAGGGTTTCCTGGGTTGCAAGAATGGGTGATGCATAAATGCAGCATTGTTCCCCAGCAAAGGAGTGTGGAAGCTGGCTGAGAACAGTTGTCTGGGTGCTGGCTTTCTGATCTGTGTTGCCATAAACTGTGAAGCAGTTGTGCAACTGCTTTCCTGGGATACATCCAGGAAAAGGCAGAAGTGTGGTGAGACTCTCCTTGGGAGGAACAGCATGGGTCAGTGTGGCGGGAGTCCCTAAAATTCGGTTTTGAAACTCAGTACCCTGCCTGAGATTAAAAAAAAAACAAAAAAAAAACAAAAAAAACTCAGACAAAGGCAGGGTGAACATAGAGTTCTGATTGAAACCAAAGAAACAAGAGTGATGGATTGCTCTTCTGTGAGGCTCACTGAAGAGTGGGGAGCATGAATTTCCAGTGCTGGGGCTAGAGAGCAGGGTGCCAAAATATTCATCCCACCCGTCAGGGCTAAAAGACATCAGGGAGCAAAACAGCACCACCTGGTGGAGTCTGGAGCAACATACACCAAGCCCTGCCTCCTTGTGCACTGGAAACACATTTCCACTAGGGCAATGAGAATCAGTGCAAGAGGCCCCTACCCCAGAACAACACAAAAAACCCACTCTCACTAAATTTACTGATCATAGAGGGTTGCAAACCTTCATCTCTAGGGGAAAATAGTATCTAACATCCTTTCAAATTTTAATCTTTTGTTTATTTTCAGTCAGTTTCTTAGTTTTTTCAATTTTGTTTTTAATTCATTTTTAATTTTTATTTTTATATGAACTTTATATATATTTTTGTTTCTTTCAGTTTATTTTATGTATATATATATATACACACACATACTTTTTCTTATTTTGGGATCTAGTTTCTTTCAACAAGAAGACCAAAACACACCAAGGATCCGGTTTGTTTTGTTTTGTTTTTGTCTTTTTGTTGTTGTTGTTGCTGTTGTTATTGTTGTTTTCCTCTTTTTTTTCTTCTTTTCTTTCCTGGAAAAAATGATGAGACAGAGAAATTCACTCCAAAAGAAAGTACTGCAGGTACTACTCACAGCCAGGGGTTTAATCAATGCAGATATAAGTAAGGCGTCTGAATTACAATTTAAAACAAGTATTATAAAGATACTAACAGGGCTTGAAAAAAGCATAGAAGATATTAGAGAATCCCTTGTAGAGATAAAAAAAAAACTAAAATGTAGTCAGGCCAATATTAAAAATGCTGTAACTGAAAGTCCCAAGTGGAGGCCATGAAAATGAGGATGAATGAAGCAGGAGAGCAAATTAGTGATATAGAAGATAAAATTATGAAAAATAATGAAGCTGAAAAGAAAAGGGAAAGAAAATAATTAGATCATGAAGGGAGACTAAGGGAATGCGACCATTTCATAAACTAAAATAATATCCTTATTATAGGAGTTCCAGAAGATGAGTGGGAAGGGGTGTTTGGGTGATTCAGTCAGTTAAGCATCTGCCTTCAGCTCAGGTCATGATCCTGGGGTCCTGGGATCAAGCCCCATGTTGGGCTCTTTGCTCAGCGGAGGAGTCTGTTTCTCCCTCTCCCTCTGCTCATCCCCCTGCTCATGCTCCTTTGCTCACTCACTCTCTCAAATGAATAAATAAAATCTTTTTTTAAAAAGAGCAGAGGGTTTATTTGAACAAATTAGAGCTGAACTTCCCTAATCCAGGGAAGGAAACAGACATTTAAGCACAAGATACACAGAGAACTCCCCTCAAAATCAGCAAAAATAGGTTCACACCACAATATTTTATAGGAAAACATAAATTATAAAGATAAAGAGAAAATTCTGAAAGCAGCTTGGGACAAGAGGTCCTTAATATACAAGAATAAACACATAAGACTGGCAGCAGACCTGTCCAAAGAGACCTGGCAGGCCACAAATGATTGCCATGATACATTCAGTGTGCTAAATGGGAAAAATATGCAGCCAGAATACTGTATCCAACAAGGCTATCATTCAGAATAGAAGGAAAGATAAAGAGTTTCCAAAACTAGTTTCCAAAAACCAAGGGAATTCATGAACACTGAAACAGCCCTGCAAAAAATACTAAAGGGGACACTTTGTGCAGAGAGACCCAAAGGAACGAAGACTAGAAAGGAACAGACACAATCTACAAGAACAGTGACTTTACAGAATACAATGGCACTAAATTTATATCTTTCAGTAATTACCCTGAACGTAAATGGACTAATGCTTCAACCAAAAGACTCAGAGTATTAAAATGGATTAAAAAACATCAATATGCTGCTTACAAGAGGTTCATTTTAGACCCAAAGATAACCTAGATTGAAAGTGAGGGTGTGGAGAGCGATTTATCATGCTAATGGAAATTAAAAGAAAGCTGGAGTAGCCATCCTTATATCAGACAAACTAGGTATTAAATCAAAAACTGTAATAAGAAATGAAGAAGGAGGGGCACCTTGGTGGCTCAGTGGGTTAAGCCTCTGCCTTCAGCTCAGGTCATGATCTCAGGGTCCTGGGATCGAGCCCCACATCGGGCCCTCTGCTCAGCAGGGAGCCTGCTTCCTCCTCTCTCTCTGCCTGCCTCTCTGCCTACTTGTGATCTCTGTCTGTCAAATAAGTGAATAAAATCTTTAAAAAAGAAATTAAGAAGGACACTATATCATAATAAAAGGGTCTATACAAGAAGAAGATATAACAACTTCAAATATTTATGTCCATAACTTAGGAGCTGCCAAATATATAAACCAATTAATAACAAAATTAAAGAAACTCATTGATAATAATGCAATAAAGTTAGGGACTTTAATACCCCACTCAGAGCAATGGACAGATCATCTAAGCAGAAGATCAACAAAGAAAAAAAGGCTTTGAATGACACATGGGGCCAGACGGACTTAAATATTTTCAGAGCATTTCAATCTAAAACAGCAGATTATACATTCTTTTCAAGTGCACATGGAGAACTCTCCAGAATGGATCACATATTAGGTCACAAATCAGGACTCAACCACTACAAAAAGACATACCTTATGCATACTTTCAGACGACAATCCTGTGAAACCTGAAGTCAACCACAAGAAAAAATTTGGAAGTTTCACAAGTACATGGTTAAAATACATCCTACTAAAGAATGAATAAGTTGGGACGCCTGGGTGGCTCAGTTGGTTAAGCAGCTGCCTTCGGCTCAGGTCATGATTCCAGCGTCCTGGGATCGAGTCCCGCTTCTCCCTCTGCCTCTGCCTGCCACTCTGTCTGCCTGTGCTCACTCTCTCTCTCTAACAAATAAAAAAAAAATCTTTAAAAAAAAAAAGAATGAATAAGTTGACCAGAAAATTAAGTATGAATGCAAAAAATACATGAAGGCAAATGAAAAAGAAAACATAAGTTAAAACTTTTGGGATGCAACAAAGGTGGCCCTAAGAGGGAAGTATATAGCAATATAGGCCTTCCTCAAGATTTAAGAAAAGTCAGATACATAACCTAACTTTACACCAAAAGGAGCAGGAAAAAGACATTTAAAAAACTAAATCCAGCAGGAGAAGAGAAATAATAAAGATTAGTGCAGAAATCAATGATACAGAATTTTAAAAAAAATTAGAACACAGAGATGAAACTAGGAGCTGGTTCTTTGAAAGAGTTAATAAGATTGAAAAAACCTATAGTCGTACTTATCAAAAAGAAAAGAGAAAGGACCCAAATAAGTAAAATCATGAATGAAAGAGGAGAGATCACAAACAGCACAGAAATAAAACAATTAAAAGATATCATTATGAGCAATTATATGGCAATAATTTAGGCAATCTGGAAGAAATGGATGCATTCCTAGAAACATATAAGCTACCAAAACTGAAACAGGAAGAAATAGAAAACCTGAACAGACCAACAACCAGCAAGGAAATTGATCCATAGTAAAAAATCTCCCAACAAACAAGAGTCCTGGGCTGGATGGCTTCCCATGGGAATTCTACAAAGCATTTAAAGAAGAATTAATCCCTATTCTTCTGTAACTCTTCCAGAAAAAAAAAAAAAACAAAGATAGGATAACTTTGAAACTCATTATATGAGGCCAGCATTGCATTGATCTCAAAACCAGACGAAGAACCCACCAAAAAGAAAAATTACAGACTAATATACTGGATGAACATTAATGCGAAAATTCTCAACAAGATAACTAGCTAATTGTTAGTTAAAAGGTTTATTCTCCACCACCAAGTGGGATTTATTCCTGGGTTGCAGGAGTGGTTCAACATCCACAAATCAATCAATGTGATATGCCACATTAATTTAAAAAAAGAATAAGAACCGTGTGAACCTCTCAATAGATACCAAAAAAACGTTTCACAAAATACAGCATCCTTTCTTGGTTAAAAAAAACCCTGCACCACGTAGGGATAGAGGGAACAGACTCCAACATCATAAAGATCATCTATGAAAAACCCACAGTTAATATCATCCTCAATGGGAGAAAACTGAGAATTTTCCACTAAGTTCAGGAATATGACAGGGATGTCAAATCTCACCATTGTTGTTCAACAAAGTACTGGAAGTTCTAGCCTCAGCAATCAGACAACAACAACAACAATGAAAAGAAAAGAAAACGCATCTAAATTGGCAAAGAAGAAGTCAAACTTATAATCTTCATAGATGGAATGATACTGTAGAAAAATCCAAAAGACTACACCCCAAAATTGCTAGAATTGACAAAGGAATTCAGCAAAATCACAGGATATAATATCAATGCACAAATATTGTTAACAGATATTGTTAAAATGTCTATGCTGCCCAGTGCAATCTACACATTTAATCCCACCCCTATCAGAATACCACCAGCATTTTTCACAGGGTTAGAGCAAACAATTTTAAAATTTTCTATGGAACCACAAAAGACCCTGAATAGCTAACAGAATGTTGAGCAAGAAAACCAAAGCAGAAGGCATCACAATTCCAGACTTCAAGCTGTATTACAATGCTGTAATCATCAAGACAGTATGATAATGGCACAAAACTGACACATAGATTCGTAGAACAGAATAGAGAACCCAGGAAATTGACCCTCAAATCTATGGTCAACTAATGTTCAACAAAGCAGGAAATACTATCCAATGGAGAAAAGACAGTCTCTTCAACAAATGGAGTTGAGATAACTGGACACCCACTGGCAGAAGATGAAACTGGACCACTTTCTTACACCATAAACAAAAATAAACTCAAAATCTGTGAAAGACCTAAACATGAGACAAGGATCTATCAAAATCCTAGAGAAGAATACATGCAGTAACCTCTTTGACTTTGGCATCAACAACTTACTAGACACATCTCCATGGGCAAGGGATACAAAAGCAAAAATGAACTATTGAGACTTCATCACAGCAAAGGAAATAGTCAACAAAACTAAAAAGCAGCCTAAGGAATGGGAGAAGATATTTGCAAATGTCTTATCAGATACAGGGCTAGTCTCCAAGATCTATAAAGAACATATCAGACTCAATACCCATAAAACAAACAAACAAAAAAATCCAGGTAGAAATGGGCAGAAGACATGAATAGATGTTTTTCCAAAGAAGGCATCCAAATGGCCAGCAGACATGAAAAAATGCTCAGCATCACTCAGTATCAGGGAAATACAAATCAAAACCATAATGAGATACCACCTGACACAGGTAAAAAAAAATAATAGTGGCTAGAATTAACAAATCAGGAAAGAATAGATGTTGGCAAGGATGCAGAGAAGGGGGAAACCTCTAACACTGTTGGTGGGAATGCAAACTGGTGCAGCCACTCTGGAAAATACAATGGAGATTCCTCAGAAAGTTAAAAATAGAGCTACACTGTGACTCAGCAATTGCACTACTAGGTATTTACTCCAAAGATATAGATGTAGTGGAAAAAAAGGGGCACATGTACCTCAATATTCATAGCAGTAATTTCCACAATAGCCAAACTGTGGAAAGAGACCAGATGTTCACTGAGAGATGAATGTATAAAGAAGATGTGATATATGTATAGAATGGAATATTACTCAGCCATTGAAAAGAACCAAATCTTCTCCTTTGCAATGACATGGATGGAACCAGAGGATATTATGCTAAGCAAAATAAGTCAGTCAGAGAAAGACAAATACCATTTGATTTCACTCTTGTGGGATTTAAGTAACAAAATAGATGAACATAAAGGAAGGAAAGGAAAAGTAAAATAAGATAAAAACAGTTAAAAAAAAAGTGCCCATTCACACTATTTCTATTCACTATACTATAGGATGGTTTGATCAGAGAAATCATACAAGAAAAAGAAAATGGTCAGGGGGCACCTGGGTGGCTCAGTAGGTTAAAGCCTCTGCCTTAGGCTAGAGTCATGATCCCAGGGTCCTGGGATCAAGCCCCGCATTGGGCTCTCTGCTCAGCAGGGAGCCTGCTTCCCCTCTCTCTCTGCCTACCTCTCTGCCTAATTGTGATCTCTGTCCATCAAATAAATAAAAAATCTTAAAAGAAAGATAAGGGTCAGGACTGGAAAAAATAAAAATTGTCTCTAAATGTACATAACATTATTTTATATATAGAAAATCCATAAGACTTCACCCAAAAATTTTAGATCTAATAAATAGGCTCAGAAAATTTTCAGGATACAAAATTAACATAAAATATCAGTATTACCTCTACACGTGAAAAACAAATTATGTGAGAAAGAAATAAAGATAATGATCATATTTACTATAGCATTAAAAATAATAAAATGCTTATGAATAAATACAATAAGGAAGGAAAAGTTCTCTAATCTGGAATCTACAGATGTTTATGAATGAAATGGAAGAGAGATAACTGAAAATGTGTCCTATGTTCATGGACTGCAAGAATCAATATTCTTAAAATATCAATACTACCAACTCCAAAGATACAGATGTACTGAAAAGGAGGGTCATCTGTAACCCCAATGTTCATAGCAGTAATGGCCACAGTCACCAAACTGTGGAAAGAACCAAGATGCCCTTCAACAGACGAATGGCTAAGGAAGATGTGGTCCATATACACTATGGAGTAATATGCCTCCATCAGAAAGGATGAATACCCAACTTTTGTATCAACATGGACAGGACTGGAAGAGATTATACTGACTGAAATAAGTCAAGCAGAGAGAGTCAATTATCAGATGATTTCGCTTACTTGTGGAGCATAAGGAATAACACGGAGGACATGAGGAGATGGAGAGGAGAAGGTAGTTGGGGGATATTGTGGGCTAGATGAACCATGAGAGACTCTGGACTCTGAAAACCAATCTGAGGGTTTTGAAGGGGTTGGGGGTGGGAAGTTGGTTGAGCCTGATGGTGGGTATTATAGAGGGCTTGTATCACATGGAACCCTGGTTGTGGTACATAAACAATGAATTCTAGTACACTGAAAAGAAATTTTTAAAAAAAAGATTAAAAGTAGATTAATGGTAAAAACAAAAAGAAGTTTGATACCTTCTAAATTGTTCCTCTTTATCAGGATTGTTTTACCTTTTAAGGGTCTTTTGTGGTTCCATATAAAATTTTAGGATTGTTTTTCTATTTGTGTTAAAATATGACAGAATCTTGAAGGGTATTGCATTGGATCCATAGGTTGCTTTTTTAATTTCTTTTTTAAAATTTTTATTTATTTTTAAAATTTCTTTTCAGTGTTCCAGAATTCATTCTTTATGCACCACACCCAGAGCATCTTGGTTCTTTACACAGTTTGGCGACTGTGACCATTAATGCTATGAACATTGGGGTAGAGATGGCCTTTCCTTTCATTACATCTGTATCTTTTGGGTAAATACCCAATAGTGCAATTGCAGGGTCATAGGGAGGCTCTAATTTTAATTTCATAAGGAATCTCCACAGTTTTCCAAAGTGGCTGTACCAACTTGCATTCCCACCAACAGTGTAAGAGGGTTCCCCTTTCTCCACATTCTCTTCAACACACGTTGTTTACTCTCTTGTTAATTTTGGCCATTCTGACTGGTGTAAGGTGGTATCTCAATGTGGTTTTGATTTGAATCTCCCTGATGGCTAGTGATGATGAACATTTTTTCATGTGTCTTAGCCATTTGTATGTCTTCATTGGAGAAGTGTCTGTTCATGTCTTCTGCCCATTTATTGGCACGATTATCTGTTTTGTTTGTGTTGAGTTTGAGGAGTACTTTATAGATCATGGATATCAGCCTTTTGTCTGTACTGTCATTTGCGAATATCTTCTCCCATTCCATGGGTTGCCTCTTTGTTTTGTTGACTGTTTCCTTTGCTGTGCAGAAGCTTTTGATCTTGATGAAGTCCCAAAAAATGCATTTTCACTTTTGTTTCCTTTGCCTTTGGAGACATATCTTGAAAGAAGTTGCTGTGGCCAATGTTGAAGAGGTTCTGCCTATATTCTCCTCTAGGATTCTGATGGATTCCTGCCTCATGTTGAGGTCTTTTATCCATTGCGAGTTTATCTTTGTGTATGTTGTAAGAAAATGGCCGAGTTTCATTCTCCAACATATAGCTGTCCAATTTTACCAGCACCATATATTGAAGAGACTGTCTTTTTTCCACTGGATATTTTTTCCTGCTTTGTCAAAGATTATTTGACCATAGAGTTTAGGGTCCATATCTGGGCTCTCTAATCTGTTCCACTAGTCTATGTGTCTGTTTTTGTGCCAGTACCATGCTATATTGGTGATCACACCTTTGTAGTAAAGCTTGAAATCAGGCAACGTGATGTCCCCAGTTTTGATTTTCTTTTTCAAAATTTCCTTAGCAATTGGTGTCTTTTCTGATTCCATACAAATTTTAGGATTGTTTGCTCCAGCTCTTTGAAAAATGCCAATCGAGAGTCCCCACCAAAAAAAAAAAAAAAAAAAGAAAAGAAAAGAAAAAGAGAGAGAGAGAGGGAAAAAAAAGAAAGAAAAAAATCAATGAGAGGGCCCAGCCCAAATGGGCCCCTAAGGTAAGATTTATAAAATATACAAATAAAAACAGACAAACAAAAAGACTGACAAAAGTAGATGACAAGAAAAATAAATAAATAAATAAATAAATAAAAAGAACCTAGTCAAAATGAACCCCCAGTATAAGATTGGATGTATCTTGATATCTTTGTTAAATGACTGAAATTTCCTGAGATCAAGGGGGATTAAAACTGGTTTACATATAGGGGTAGCATTGATTGGGTAAAGGGGATTACCTTGAAGCTTATCTCTATATGAATATTTTAAAAAATAAAATAAATTTAAATAATAGAAAGGCAAAAGAAAATGCACATGTATGTAGCAAAAAAGTTCAGGTTAAAAGGTTATTATGGAATTTGATGTACTGAACATCTCATTGTGATGGTAAGTATGTTAAAGTTATAATTTAAAAAATGAAAAGCCAGAATAGTGGGAAAGAATTAAAAATAAAAGTTGTATCTATGAAGTAGTGGTGGTTGTCCTCTTGTTTTTGTTTGTTTGTTTGGTTGGTTTTTTTTGGGGGGCGGGTTGGCTGGCTTTCCAGGGGAGGGGACTACTGCGTGGTTTTTCAAGGAGTCTTGCTAGAGTTGAGTCCTCCTACCCCCATCAAGGGGCTGGGCTCTGAGGAAACCAGTTTTTCAGGCTTTTGTTCTCTGGAGGTTTTTTTGTTTGTTTGTTTGATTGACTGTTTTTCCTCCCCTTGGCGGCTTTTGGCAGTTCTTTGGAGGTTTAGACGAAAGCAAACTGCACCCAGACCTCCATCTCAGAGAGAAGCCTCAGTCTATTCCACTCTGGGTGCTCCAGAGCACATAAATTGCCCCTCTGCCAATGGCAGAGCATGTCCTTAGTCACCATCTCTGGGGTCACAGGAATTCCCGCTTGTATCCAAAACCATGAGAAATACTAGCCTCGGCTGTCTGGGTAGGTCCAGACCGCCAGAGAGATCCCAGCCAGAGAGAGCACACTGAGATTTTCATGCTGGCTGGGACTGAGAGTTCAGAATCTCCCGGTCCTAGAGAGCACTGGCTAGTGCCTGCACAGACCTCTCTCAGGGGAGGGTGTGGAGCGCGACTCAGACCCTGGTCACGCAGTGCACGTGCAGAACACAAAATGCTGCGGTTCTAGAGAGAGCCAGCTGGCACCCACACCAGACTCCCTCACGGGCGCTGCCACCCAAATGCTCTCAGGCATGCCTGCAGCTCAGGGACCAAGACCTGGTTTCCTCACTGCACTCTGGTTCCGGGCCAGTGGTGGCCATCCTGGATCTGTGGGCTTAAGTGCCTGTCCCTAAACCACCCAATTCCACCAATTTCCCCTTAAGATCTTTTGCTGTTTTTGAGTGCTTTCAAGCAGACTCCAAGTTAATGCTGGTCCCCAATCACAGTGCACTCTCGTATTGGGGTATTACTTTCCAATGGGTCACTTCTGGTGGATCCCTCCCCCTTTTGTTTATCCTCCAATATTTGTCTGATGTTCCCATTCTGCTTTACCTGTCCACTGGTGTCTTCTGCCCCTGTAGAGATCCAAAAGTGTATAATTCTAATCCCAGGCTGATTTCAGGGGAGATCAGAGTTCTTTGGTAGGTAATCCACTCACTTTAGGGGACCGGTCGAAACAGAGCCTCCTACTTTTCTGCCATCTTGTCTCCTCCTCTCTGAAGGTATCAAACTTCTTGATTTCAAGCTATTCTCTAAAGCCATATAGTAATCAAAAGAGTATGATAGTGACATAAAATCAGACATATATAGTGATGGAACAGAATCAAGAGCCCAGAAACAACCCAAGAATATCGGGTCAACTAATATTTGACAAGGGAGCCAAGAATACTCAAAGGAGAAACAACAATCTCTTCAATAAATGGTGCTGGGGAAATTTGAATAGCCACATGTAAAAGACTAAAACCAGATCTCTATTTTACATGACTTTCAAAAGCTGATATGGATTAAAGACAAATGAAACACCTGAAGCCATAAAACTCTTAGACAAAAACAGAAGAAAAGCTTCTTGATGAAGGTCTTAACAATATTTTTTAAAAATATGACAACTAAAGCACAAGCAACAAAATAAAAAATAAACACATGAGATGACATCACATTAAAAGCTTCTTCACAGCAAAAGAAAAAGCTAATAAAAAAGATAACTTACAGAGTGGGAAAAATTTTTGCAAATCATATATCTTTAAAGGGGCAATATCCAAATTATACATGGAACTCATGCAACTCAACAGGAAAATCTGATTAAAAGTGTGCAAACACCTGAAACAGATATTTTTTCCAAAAAAAGATATATAAATGATAAACGGATACATGAAAAGAAATACAAATCACAAATAATTAAGGAAATGCAAATGAAAACTACAATGTCATATCTCCTCATACCTGTTAGAATGGCTAACATCAGAAAGAAAATATATAACAAATGCAGTTGAGGAGGTGGAGAAAATGGAAAACCATGTGCTGTTGTTGGGACTGTAAATTGGTACAGTCATATGGAAAACAGTCAAAGTGTCTCAAAAAACAGATATCCGGGGCCAGATGACTTAACAGGTAAATTTTGCCAAACATTTATAGAGCAGCTGATACCTATCATTCTCAAACTATTGAAAACAATACAAAAGGAAGAAAACCTCCCAAATTCATTCTATGAGGCCAGCAGTAACCTGATACCAAACCCCATAAAGACACCACTGAAATAGAAAACTATAGGCCAATATCTCTGATGAACACAGATGCAAAAATTCTCAATGAAATACTAACAGATCAAATTTGACAGCACATTAAAATAATCATTCACATGATTAAATGTGATTTATTCCTGGGTTGCATGTGTGGTTCAATAGTCACATATCAACCAATTAATTTTATCAATCAATTAACATTAATAAAAGGATAAGAACAGATGATCCTTTCAAAAGATGCAAAGAAAAACACTTTTGACAAAGTGAAACATCAATTCATGATAAAAATAAAACCTCAATAAAGTGTGGTTAGAACAACAAACCTCATCATAATAAAGGCAATGTATATATGCCCACAGCTAATATCATCCTCAACTGGGAAAAACTAAGAGCATTTCTCTATGATCAGGAACAAGACAAGGATGTCCACTTTCACCACTGTTATTTAACATAGTACAGGAAGTCCTAGCCTCAGCAATCACAGAACAAAGAGAAATAAATGGCATCAAAATTGGCAGGGAAGTAGTAAATCTTTTGTTATTTGGAAAGGACATGATACTCTATATAGAAAACCCAAAAGGCTGCACCAAAAAAATTGCTAGAACTGATACACTGAATCAGTAGTCACAGGGTAAAAAATCAATGTACAGAAATCTGTTGCATTGCTATACACAACATTGAAGCTACAGAGAGAGAAATCAAGTAATCAGTCTTATTTACAATTCACCCAAACCCATAAAGTACTTAGGAATAAACCTAACCAAAGTAAAAGTCCTGTACTCTGAAAACATTAAAACACTGATGAAAGAAATTGAAGATTACACAAAGAAATTGTAAAACATTCCATGCTCATGGATTGAAGGAGAAAATAATGTTTAAAATGTTTATATTGCATAATGCAATCTACACATTTAATGTAATCCCTATCAAAGTACTAACAGCATTTTTCACAGAGCTAGAACAAACAACCCTAAAATTTGTATGGAACCACAAAAGACCCCAAATAGTCAAAGCAACCTTGAAAAAAAGAAAGCAAAGCTGAAGGTATCATGATCCTGGGCTTCAAGTTATATTACAAAGCTGTAGTCATTGACACAGTATTGTAGTGGCACACAAACAGACACATATATTAATGGAACAAAATAGAAAACTTGGAAATGGACCCACAGATATATGGTGAACTAGTCTTCAACAAAGCAGGAAAAAATATCCAATGGGAAAAAGACAATCTCTTCAACAAATGATGTTGGGAAAACTTGACAGCAACATGCAGAAGAATGAAACTGGAGCACCTTCTTACACCATACGCAAAACCGAATTCAAAAATGGATGAAAGACCTAAATGTGAGTCAAGAAACCATTAAAATATTAGAGGAGAACAGAGTCAGTAATGACTTTGGCATCGGCCATAGCAACTTCTTACTAGATATGTCTCCTGAGGCAAGAGAAACCAAAGCAAAAATAGACTATTGGGACTTCATCAAAATAAAAACTTCTGCACAGCAAAGGAAACAATCAACAAAGCTGAAAGATAACCTACTGAATAGGAGAAGATACTTGCAAATGTAGTATACAACCATCACCATCATCATCATCATCACCATCGTCATCCAGTTAAGAAATGGGCAAAAGACATGAATAGACATTTTTCAAAGACATACAAATGGCCAACGGACATGTGTAAAGATGCTCAACATCCCTGATAATCAGGATAATGCAAATCAAAACTACAATGAGATATCACCTCACACTGTTCAGAATGGCTAAAATTAATAACACAGGTATGAACAGATGTTGGTGAGTCTGTGGAGAAAAGGAATCTTTCTTACACTGTTGGTGTGAATGAAAACCGGTGCAGCCAGTCTGGAAAGTACGGAGGTTCCTCAAAAAGTTAAAAATAAAACTACATTACTATTTAGCAATTGCACTGATAGACATTTACCCAGAGAAAACAAAAGTACTATTTGAGAGGGATACATGTACCCTGGTGTTTATAGCAGCATTATCAATAATAGCCAAATTTTGGAAAGAGCCCAAATTTCCATCAACTAATGAATGGGTAAAGAAGAAATGGTGTGTGTGTGTGCGCGCGTGCGCGTGTGCACGTGAATGTATGTATGTATGTGTATATATATATATATATATACATATATATATATATAATGGAATATTACTCAACCATA